>APFE030373822.1:25429-94454 GCA_000404065.3 Pinus taeda
CTCATTGGATGCATAATTTGATTCCTCATCCAAGGAGTACCCATCTTGCATACTTTTGATGGACCCTGCTACACGAAAAATGAGAAATACATTAAAAACATGATTGCAATCACATTTTTCATGTATTTCTCATTTTTCCTGTAGGTCCATTGAAAGTATGCAACATGGTACTCCTTGGATGAGGAATTAAATTTTGCTTCCAATGAGTACTTCGGCTCAAAATTTGAGTGAAACCTTAGGGAGATAAGTTAAAAATACGAGTTGAAAAATTAGTTTTATTATTTTTTATTATTTCATTTTTTTACTCCAAAAATGGTGAATCATCCCCCATGGTTGACGTCATCATCTTGAATCATGTTGGTTCTTATAAAGTTTATTTTGGTTGTACATTTTTCTTAGGAGGCCCATTTTAGACCTCAAAATTCCCCTAATGATGTGGTGTTGTGTACATGTTGTACATGTAGTGTTGTGTGCAGGCGGTGTTGTGTACACGTCGTGCATGTGATGTTGTGTACATGTCGTTCATGTGGTACTATGTACATATGGTATTGTGTACACATTGTACAGGTGGTGTGGTGTAGATGTGGCATTGTGTACGAATTGTGCAGTGTACATGTGATGTTGTGCACATGTTGTATAGGTGGTGTTGTGTACGGGTGGTATTGTGTACATGTTGTACATATGGTACTGGTGTACATGTGGTTTTGTGCGCGTGTCTTACATGTGTTGCAGGCATGCGATACTATGTATGTGCATTGTGTAGTTGTGGTATTGTGACATATGTATTCATTGTGTTGTACTTTGTGTATGTATTTGTGTTGTGTTGTACACCAAGTGTAGGCGTATGTATTGTGTTGTGGTGTACACTGGATGTAGGAGTATGTATTGTGTTGTATTGTACTCTGGGTGTGGGTGTATGTGTGGTATGCCAGCGGTAGATGCATGTATTGCATGGCGTTGTATGACCTGTGTGGTTGTATGTGTGTGATGCACATTATGTGTATGCGGACATGGTTGAGGAGAAGGCACTATGTGTTTTTTGAGTGTGGCAACCGATCCAGTGTGTGTACGGAATAAGAACAAAGGTAGAAGTTAAGCATTGATTAAAGGATAAGTATAAGTATTTTATTTCAATTGTATTATGCATGTGATTTATGATTTTGGTCTATGATGATTGCATATGATCTATCATTCTGGTTTATGATGGTTACATGTGATTTATGATTTTGATCCATGATAGTTATGTTTTGAGCTAACCCGACATGATATGATTATACATGATGATTTCGTCAAAGATGCTAGTTTGACTTGTTGTGATAGGAAGTAAACAGGATTGCAAGTGTACCATATTGACAAGCTATCAATGAGGTATGATGTGGATTTATTTCAATTTATTTTAAATATAATGGCAGTTATGTGGCTGGTACAGGAAAGCATGGGAAATGCTCAGGTTGGGTGGTCGAAACTAACGGCAAGCATTAACAACAACAACAAAAAGAATTGGAACAAGCAGCAGTGTGTTGGTAACTTAGAAGGTGAGTTACTGCATGGAAGGGAGTAACCGAATTGCCTGAGGGATTGTGTAGCAGAGAAGGGAAGGTTGGGGATGGATTTGTTTTGGTCATTAGCATTTCTAGATGGAATCAGATGCACATTGGGGGGGCGCCCTAGAAAAATGAGCCGATAACTGTTCATTGATAGCACACGTAGCGCAAGATTGTAGTGCTGGACATTGGATGCATCTTTGACTTTGGTAGTGGATTTCCTAGGAAGGAAGTGAATCCTGGCATTACTTTTGAGGGTTTAGGTGTAAGCCTCTAGATTCCCTTGCTGTGGATGCAGGAATCGTATCCTTTTATTTGTTGGTTGAGAAAATGTGCATATGTGTATATGTGTGTATTATTGTAAATATTGTATTGAGCTAGATTTATAAAGCTCCATAGACAATATGATTATTTTTTGGGTGAAGAAAATGTGCATGTGGGTATATGTGGTTATTATTGTAAATAATGTAATGAGTTGTAGAATTAAGGCTTCTGTGATTCATCATAGTTATAAGAAGAGCTTCGGCATAAATCACATGAAAGAGACCTTTGTCGACGCGTTTCGAACCAACTAGTGTGGTTCATTGTTAGGACAAGTTGTCCTGACGATGAACCACACTAGTTGGTTCGAAACGCGTCGACAAAGGTCTCTTTCATGTGATTTATGCCGAAGCTCTTCTTATAAATGTAATGAGTTGTCTTATAAAGCTCCAGTAAACGTTATGTTTGTTATGTTTTAGCAGATGGTCATTGTAAATACTACAACAAGCTATTTTATCAATCTCCATGGGCAGTATGTTTTGTTTTCAACGGTCTTGTCAGTTATATGTATCATTGAACACAAAGGATGGTGTTCCCCCAAGGAGGAGGGTTCTGTAACATCCCTAGTTAAAAAATCCATGTAAATATAAAAATGTAAGACCACAGTCATGGGACACATATTACAAGTTGAATTGTGGGAAAAACATCATAGTGGGGTGTCACTTCAGTTTATTATGGCTAAGGAAATTGACAAGGGAAATGGACAAGGCTTTGGAAAGGCATGAGGCATTTATTGGCATTTTATTTACGAAAATAAAGGAAATTAGGAGAAAATGAAGGAAAATAATAGAAAATGAAGAAAATAGTGGCCTCGTTGAGAAAAAGGTTTATGAGGATCAGTTGGCAAGCCCTTGCTCAAGCTTTTTCTTAGGCTTGGTAAGTGTAACCTTTTGTCAATTCAGTTTTGTATCTTTCTCATTATTCTCTCTCTCACTCATTCTTGGACACTTAGAGTTTTCTTGAAGTATTCTAGCTTTGGATCAAGGAAGGGAAGAGCAAGCAAGGAAGAGTAGGATCAAGTAGCTCAAAAGGAATACTTGCACGTAACATATTGCATGTGTGATTTCCTAGATGGTTTTGACATGCATGGATTTGCAAATTGGTATTTAGTTCTTTGGTTATCGGTGGCATGATCTTGTCAGGTTATGATAATGGTTTTCAACTTTACCTTTCCCTTTCACGAATAGTCATGGTGTGATGGGATTGTTTCTTGGTTTTGAGTTTTGGAATTGTCGGATGGTTTTGAAATCCAGGGTGGAGGTGGTCTCAAAAAAATTCCTAAAGGCCTAGGAATCCCTTGACCAGTTTTGGCAAGATACACGGTAAAGCCTGAGGGTGGAGTCTCGGTTTAGGGCCTAGTGATCTGGTGTGTATTGCAGTAAAGCCTGAGAGACAAGGAGATAGAAAATTCCTCAAGGATAGCGATGGAGTTCAGAGGCATTCCAAACTCAGTTTGGTTTTTTGATCTCAGTGCCGGTTTTGGTGAGATCACGGTTTGGTGAGGGTGGAGGTGGTTTAACCTCTGGATTCCCTTGGTTGTTTTTGGATTGGTTTATCCATGAGATCCCACATTCATACTTGGGATATGGCACAGGGGTGACTAGCTAAAAGAAAGATTTGGTTCAGCCATGTCTATGGTCGGGTGGTACGTGGAAGTCTCGAACTTGTTTAGTTCTTTCCTATGTTTAATGAAAGCTAAGTTCTCTTTCTTTTGTACTTGTTATTATGCAGCCTTAATGGTTGTTATCTCATTGTTATTTACATGGTTTAATGTTGGTTATAAACATGGGTATATGACTAGTTATAGTCATCGTTATTTCATGTATTTACTTGTAACTGAAAGGATAATGGATGCAAGACCTAATTGATGTCAAAAGAGTTAAGGGAAGAGGGTGGCAATCCTTCTTGTCAAGTCCCATATGAGTTATTAGTCATTTATGCTCTGTCTTGTATTCATGTCCAGTAGATTGCATTGATGCCAAGTGTTTGAAAGAATGTCAGTCTCGGTTGGGGATGGTTAGGCCTAGTCCTCGAAACAGTTTTTAGCTTGCAAGTCTTGTTGTCATGTAAATTATGGATTATGAAATCTACAAGGGTTTCTAGGCAGTGACCTGGATTTTGGGCTTGAAAAGTGGCACGAATCCCAGATTCGCAGGCACAACACTGGGAAAAAAGCCCCTGAAAGCTCCCCCATCTCCCTTTCCCTTGTTGTGGGAGCTTCTGGAGCCTCCTAGAAGCACCCTTGTCCATATCAAGGGAGCGCCCAGAGATTTGTTGCACTAAAACTCAGTGGGACCCAGGGACTAGTCATGGGGATGACTAGGAAAGCTTCTAGGAGTCCTGTAGCATGTATAGAATATTTGTGTTGTGGGTTTCCGTTGATTCCACTTCCCTAAGGTTGCCTAGGAGGTCAAGTCTTGTCATAGTAGCCCCTCATCTCATGTTTACCCCAGTTAAGTCGGTGAAAGTGGGTAGATATGAGGGGAGGCATCGTTACAATGAAATTTCCTTATGGCCTTGGAGTAAGACCTAAAACTACTTTTGATTGGTTAAGAGCTTGTCTTCCTCAGATGCAACAAAACAAGCTAATGACCTAAGACTTAGGGACAACTAGAAAGAGTGAAAATATGTTGCATTACAAAACATGAGCAAGTTATTCCATGTGGTGAAACTTTGCTTAAATAAATGATGAGTCAACTTACATTCATGGATAGTAGTTAGTGATTTCTAGCATCATAAATCAATACACGTGCGTTATGATTAATTTTGCCACCTTAAAAAAGAAAAAAATGTTTTATATCAATTATTTTACTTTTATAATCTAGAAGAATTATTAACTAGCCGACATAACTTAAGCAAGGCCCAAATTAAAATCCTACTCGCTACCACTCTAGTTTTTAAAATAATACTCATGAAACTAAAACCTAAAAACTAACTTATAAGCCAAAATATATAAAAACACACTAACAATCAATTTCTACTCTTATCAACCTATACCCTTTTAAACCTATCACAATAAATTAAAATCTCATAAAAATTATACTCTTTTAAACCTATCACAATAAATTAAAATCTCATAAATTTTTTTAATCAAAGTGAGAAATGTGAGACTACCTTTCAAAAATCTCAACTATTATCTCATCTCAACTATTATCTATTATTAATTTAAGTACATAAATATACTTAATATTCGTAACTTGTGTCGTCATGAACTGTGAGAGATCATACCATTCAACTCGTTTAATAATAAACTAATGAGAGGTTATCGTAGTCAGTTTAAGTTTGATTTTCAACTTTTTAACTTTTCCTTTAAATTTTTATTTGGAAATCCTCGAAGTCATAATATTCCAAGTGATGGAACCCATTCGAGTCAAAAATACGAGTTTTGTTAATAAAGTATGGGTTGGAATTAGAGTCAACGGATCTTATGTTTAATGTGTAATTCTTCATTGAAGGTTGTGGTTGGTTATTGTAATTGGTTATGGTAATTATAGTTTATTTTTATGAGTGGTTTTATTTTAATATTTAGGAAGTTGTTAAATTTTATTGGATTTGAGATATTATTGTGAATTAGTTAACTTTTAGTTTAGTGTGTGGTTGAGATATTTTTTTCAAATGTTATTGGTGTGGTTAAAATAATGTATTTATTTTAAGTTAAATTTTGATATATTTCTATGCGATATCAATTTAGTTTTGTGGGTGATGAAATCATCTCTACTCTCCTATTTCTTTACATGGTATTGGAACAGAATTAGGCTTGACTATCTCATGGGAGTGCCTAGGAAAATTAGAGATGTGACTTCTAATCGTATGTAAATACGTAAGATTAACTTAAAGTAAGATAGTGAATTGTTGGTGAGAGTAGATTTTTAATTTTAATTTTTTATTGGGAATGGAGTGATTTCTACTTTATGTTTGTTTTTGTGTGTAGTAAAATTGTCTAGAGGAAGTCTTGTAGTAGTCAAGATCATGACGAAGAGTGGATACAACTTCACAGTAAGCATGGAAATGGAAATCATAAAAGGCATGAAGGAAAAGCTCAACTATCTAGTGTTGGGATTCAAAAAAAAACTGGACATCACGAATGTCACACTTAGGTCCTTAGAGAATATTTACAAATTGTTAGAAACACGGGATATAACCATCAATGGCGATAGATTATGATGCATAGTAGTCTCGTTGCAACATTCTCTCATTGACATGGAAGCTCCCTACATTCATGAGACATTTCAATTCCATCATGAGGTGCAACATGGATATTCGAAAGGATTTGAATGGGTGGAGGGTAGACCTTGTTTTCTAGCATTGTTGACCACATGACCAAGAAATTCACTACTCTCACCTCATCTTCCATGAAGGTCAAGGTCATTGATAATTACAAAGGAAATACAATTTCTAGATTGGTGGCTTCATATTCGCCTTGCTAGCACCTTTCAGCTTTGTGCATTACCAAGGCCAAATATGATGAGGCAAACCCATCCATTTTCGAAAGTGCCTCTAACTTGAATAATACATGGGTTATTGATGTGAAACTCCATTTCACAATATGGACATGCAAAAGATTTGCAAGCTAGAAGTTGGTGTTGTTGGATTCAAGTGGGTTTCTTGTGCTAAAACTTAAGCTGGTGACATATTTTCTTAACAATATAATGAATTTGTTTGTAACTCCCCTAGGATACTCCTTGTATGTCTTATACACATTTTATTAGGCTAGTAGGCCAGATTGTGATGGGTATATGTGCCCATTTATATTGTATATATGGGTTTTGGGGCATACGTGCCTATGCATATATGTTTTGAGGCTAGAATGCTTATGTGATTAAGGTAAGAGAGTCTGTATGCTAAAAATACATCAAGCCTATAGTTGTAACATGTGATCACACTCATGTTAATGAAATAGACCATTATTTTAGACCGATTCAGACACAAGAGATGGGATCCTGGATTCCAAAAGAAGGAAAGGTGAGGGGAGGAACCATAACATGGTTCTTAAGACAAGAAAATAATAAAATATTTGTAAAGTAACTTTATGAATATAATGAAAAGTGAAGAAGGCGTGTTATAAGCCTAAGTCATGAGGGGATATTATATCATAAGTCCAAAAAGTAAGGAGGGTTAATGGTCTACGTGACTACCAAGTGGTGAGGGTGAGTTTCTTAAGTGATACTAGGTGAAAATATTACATGAATACTTAATCTTGTTTTCAATGATTATCTCCATCATTCATCCATCATTCTCCCTAGTTCATTACTAGTTCATTCTAGAGACTAGAGGATAAGCGAGCTTGGGCAACCATTGAGCCTTATGACTTGGGAAACCATTATGATTTCCTAGGGGGGATTATGTTGCCAATTCTCCAATTTCCTTGGATAAGGCTACAACTCGGAAAGGGAATTGGTTGGGAAGGATTTCCCTGTGTAAGGTTTAAGGGGTTCTTAGAAGACTCTTAAGAGTAGTTGGAACTCCCATAGCTATAGTACTCTGAGACTTTCTAGTTATCATATTGATCAGGTGCTCAATATTTAACTCAAAAATCAAAGTTATCAGAAGAGCTCGAAACCTGAACGACCACGTCCGCCTCTGCGAAATGATCCCAACGCAACTCATTTCACTGAAAACCGAGCTCGTATGAGGAAGATATCGTGTTCTGTCCACTTTGCTAAATAGAAGATTTTTTTGCAAAAAAAAAAAATGTACAGTCACTGCATAGTCAATAGTCTGTACTACTGACGTGGTAGGTCATTGAGCAGGGTCAAAGGTCGGTCAACATCTAATCAGATTGTGACAAGTTTCAAGTTGTGGTTGGTTTATGGTGTGGTGACATGGCATGTTATTATTGGTTTGAAGTGGACCAATGAGGAGGGGACAAGTGGCAAGCTCGAAGGCCGCCACGTGTCCCTCCCCAAAGGTCAGTGATCGGCACGTTGCAGTGGAAAAATAATGGGTAGGTTGGCAAGGTCGAACCCGCGACCTTGCTCCAACAAACTTCACAACATATCGTTATACCACTACCTTAGGTCTTAACCTATAACGCTCTCCGCATATATTTCAAGTTTCATGGTTTCTGGTTGGGGGGTTAGGTGGGAGCCAGCACGTGAGCCAATACCCTCCATGTGAACACACCATAACATGTAATGACTATGGTTACTGTTAACAGAAGCTGTGCTAACATAAACCATGACCATTAACATTTAATCCGCCCATGTAACCTCTTCCACCAAGATCATCGGGGTTAATGGATAGTGATTAATTAAGCGCGCTTAACATTAGTTAATCTCCAGTTTAATTCGGCAGATTTTTTGGTGGTCCCTCCTTTTTCAGCAGTAACCTCAGTTTTAGTGGAGTTAACTGGAGTTCCTCTAGTTTTAGTGGAGGTTTACTAGGGAAAACAATTTTGACCATAACTGGAGCAAAATTCGACCAAATTGAGATCAGGAAAAGGTGTTCCTAGTTGATTTGAGATTTTTGAATACATTGAAGCAGGTTTCAGGAACAGTAGAGAATTTTAAACAACACTTTTTCCATTATTGAGCTAATACAAAGGGCCAAACCATGGAAGCTAGACCAAGGAGATGTAGCCCAGGAGGGGTGAACTCCTTTATCAAAACATTGTCTTAAGTGTTCAATTTGATGGTTTGTTGTACTTTTAATTGGTGATGTTCAACACTTGTTTTTCATGCTATTTTGCTCATGAATTTAACATAAAACTTGATAAATTTACTTGTTTTCAATCACAAACACCATAAGGGAAGCTATGCACATGAAGCAATTGACAAGCATTTGTTTATAAATCTGAAGTTGAAATTAGCACAACAAAACTAACATTCAATAACAGATCACCTATGTTAGAAGCATTGGAAGGGTAGTGGCACAAATTGTAGGACTATGAAGGTAAAGAAAGAGGTGTATTACCTTGATTTGTGTAGGCTAGGGGATATGTGACTGTAGTTAGGGAGGCTACTAGAGTTGGTGTCTAGGCCTAACACTTGTTTAGTATTAAGTATATGTCTATAGTTGGCTCTAGGTGATCCTTTGCTTTGGTGGAGTCATAGCCCCAACTCAGGGGTATTTATAGCAATGAGGTTTATGGTTGGGTGGAATGTTTGAGGTTTGCAGTGAACCAATGGGAAATTGCAAAAGAAAATAGTTCTTGCATTTTATGTGTTGTTAATTATGCATAATTATGTGTTTGTTGTTACTATTAACTTATTGAATATGTTGCACATGTTTCCTGTGTGTCTCGGTGCATTGGTTTGCATTTTGTTATACTTGTGTATTTGTATCATATTACACAACAATTCTCTATATATGTCATCAATAGAAAATGAAACTAGTATATGCAATCAAAGGGAAAATAACTCATTTATCTGAGTCAACAAGCAACAGATAATACATCTAACACAATGAACAATGTATTTAGCCTACATTTGGTTGACTTAATTGGGTGGTCGAAGCATTTTTATGCGTAGTCAATGGACCAATTATATTCATTGTCTAATGGGTCAGGTCAGATTGTCATTCAAGACATTTTTTTGTGAGAAAAGATTCAATATCATAATATAGTGAAAGAGTGAAAATGTATTTAGATGGAAGGGATTGGCTATGTTACATGTTAAAATAGAGTGTTGAGTAGTTCACATGTTAATTATATTGCAGTGTGGAGATCCTTCACAACATAACTAACAAAAGCATGGCTGATGTGGCGGCCATTACTTTGGACCGAGAGACTCCAAAGAAAAGAGAGAACAGCTATGTGGCAGCCACTATTTTGAACGAAAGACTTAGAGGAAAGTGATGATAGTTTGAGATGACTTTACGAAAAACCAATGGAAGCTCACCCATAACCCCAACCCACAGAAAATGCTTTCTTAAACAACAACGGGTTCGTCTTCGAAATCAAGTGTGGAAAAGTGGGGTTTGCTTGAATACCCTAGCTCTGGGGATCTTCTTTTCAAATGGGTTTGGCGGTTCTTTGGTTTTGGTTTCCATCCCTGCGTTAACTCCAAAAATTCTGGGCATAACAAATTTCTCTATGAAATCGCCATTGTTAAATCACCGCAAAAAGAAAGCTTTGGTATTTTGTCAACCCATATTTCATCTCACAACCAGCACTTACATTATCAATATCCAAAAGGAACAATGTCATACCAATGGCAATATCAGCAACCCTAAAATCCCTGAAATCTCCAGCCCTCTGGCAACAGCTGACGAAAAAAACTATGCAAATATGGCTTCCTGTGATTATATTTCTCGCTTGCAAGCATGTACTAACAACAAGCACCTCGTAGAAGGAAAACTTGTCCATGCCCACAGCATTCACAGTGGACTTGAATGCCAAGATATCTTTTTAGCGAACACACTTATGAACATGTATGTGAAATGTGGGCATATGGAGTACGCACGCAAAGTTTTTGAGAAAATGCCTGAACGAAATGTAGTCTCATGGACTGCCATGATAGCAGCTTATGCCAGGCATCAAAGAGCCGAGGAGGCCTTGGAAGTGTTTCAACGAATGCAGCTAGCAGGCGTACAGGTAAATCAGTTTACGCTATCTAGTATTCTCCCCGTTTGTGGCCACTTGGGAGCGCAGGAATCTGGGAAGGAAATCCACGGAGAAATAGTTAGAGGTGGATTTCAATCCAATGATTTTGTGGGCACTGCCCTCGCTGACATGTATGGGAAATGCGGGTTAATGGAGGATGCGCGCAAAGTGTTTGACGAAATGCCTGCACGACCTTTGGTATTGTGGAATGCCATGATTGCAGGATATGTGCAGAATGGGATTGTTGATAAGGCTGAGGAGTTCTTTCAAGCAATGCCTGAGCAGAGTATCAAATCTTGCACTGCAATGATTGCGGGATATGCGCAGAAGGGCTCGTTTGATGAGGCTTTGAAGCTTTTTCGGGAAATGCCTGAGCGGGATACCATTTCGTGGACTGCAATGGTTGTAGGATATGCGCAAAATGGACACCTTGACAAAGCCCTGGAGTTCTTTCGGAAAATGCCAGAACGCAATGTTGTCTCGTGGACTGCAATGATTGCAGGATATGTACAGAATGGGCAGTTTGAAGAGGGCCTGAAGCTTTTTCAGGAAATGATAGTAAGCGGTATGAAGCCAACCTCAGACACCTTCAATAGCGTTCTCCCAGCATGTGCGAGTATGATTGCTTTGGAACATGGTAAGGAGATTCACGAGGACATAATGAGAAGTGGAAGTCTGTTTGATGTCTTTGTGGGCAATGCACTTGTTGACATGTATGCCAAATGTGGAAGCGTTGTAGAGGCCCACAAAGTGTTTGAGAAAATGCCTACGAGAAATGTGGTCTCTTGGACTGCAATGATTGCGGGATATGCTATTCATGGTTGTGGGAAGGAGGCTCTCCAGATGTTTGAGCAAATGATCCATTATGCAATTAATCCAAACCATGTCACTTTTCTAGCTGTTTTGTATGCATGCTGTCATGCAGGTCTAGTGGATGATGGCTGGCGATACTTCCATTGTATGAATCGATATCATATCACACCTTCCATGAAGCACTATTGTTGTATGGTTGACCTTCTAGGTCGTGCAGGGCGCCTAGACGAGGCACGAGATTTTATCAACAAAATACCAATAAAACCTGGAGTTGATGTATGGATATCATTGCTTGGTGCATGTAGAATCCATAACAACATAGAGTTAGGCGAACAAGCAGCAGAGAGAATTTTTGAGCTGAATCCTACGATCCCTGCACCGTATGTGTTGTTGTCAAATATGTATACAGCTGCTGGCAGATGGAAAGACATTGAAAAAATCCGGAAATTGATGAAAGACAGAAGGGTTAAAAACAGACCAGGATGCAGTTGGATCGAGGCCAATAAACAGTTGCATGCATTCCATGTAGGAGATTGATCGTAGTACAATTGAAGAAGATTCATGCAATGGTGGGTACACCATCTGGTAAGATGAAAGAGGAGGGCAATGCACTGGGCACCCAACAAGGAGGGTCGAGTAGCCCCGGAACATGATCTGGGGCATCATATTGAATGGCTTGCAATTCTATTTACTATTTAGGCTAGTCAACGAACTTCCTGGGGATACCTTTCGGAAATGTAAAGAGACTTTGGGTTCGTTGTGGTAGTTATTCTGCCATTCAGTTCATCTCCAAAAATTTTGCAAGGGAAAATTTTCTGAGGGATGCAACATCCTTCCACGGAAATGTAAAGAGACTTTGGGTTCGTTGTGACAGTTATTCTGCCATTCAGTTCATCTCCAAGATTTTTGCAAGCGAAAATTTTCTGAGGGATGCAACATCCATCTACGGATATTGTTCTTGTGTAGATTACTGATAACAAGAAACTAAACAAGCACATAAGGTAACGGAAAATTACGTATATTCGAGCTTTGCATATGTGGGTATTTCGTTTCCCGTGCATTCTAGTGTTTGAGGATCATTGGAAGATCTCCTAAAGCATGATGATTGCAGCAATTCATTCCTTGGATGGATTGTAGGCATTCAACGGACCAAGAATTATCTGAGTTGCTTTATAATTTGTGACTAATTTTCTTCCATTTCTCTATCTCCATAATTGCTTACCCCTTTAGCTAAGCATTTGTCAAAAGTGTAATTGGGTTGAGGCTAGTAAGGAAAGGAAAATTGCCATAAATAGAACAATTCACAATCTTTGGAATGTCATCGGTTGATTGAAGCAAGTTTACTTGACATGGGGTTGCCTGGAACCAGGAGGATTCAAGAACTTGCTGGATGTAGCTGAAATTGCTTACCCCTTTGGCTAAGCATTTGTCAAAAGTGTAATTGGGTTGAGGCTAGTAAGGAAAGGAAAATTGCCATAAATAGAACAATTCACAATCTTTGGAATGTCATCGGTTGATTGAAGCAAGTTTACTTGACATGGGGTTGCCTGGAACCAGGAGGATTCCAGAACTTGCTGGATGTAGCTGAAATATTATGGGGGAGCAGAATCTAGTTGTGTCAAGAAGTATTATTTTACAACCAAGTATTTAGGTCATGTGCAAGTACCTCACTACTAGGTCTAAAACAAAAATAAAAATAACCATATAAATAAAAAAGAAACTACAATACAATTAAATTTTTAAATATTTCTTTTAATTAAATATTTGTAAAAGAATTTTTAAAACCATGGATATATTAAAATCTGTAATGACATAAATATTTTCATGTCAAAATTGTAATATTTGAAAATATTAATTTTGTTATCATACCATCTAAAAAACATATATTATTAATATATCCATCCTCTATTTATCAAGTTCTAAGGATCAAATTTCTTAAAATACAAACTTTTTTAATTATAAAAAGAGATTAATCCTCCTAAAACTTAATAAATCTCAAATTAAAATAAATCTTACCCACAAAATAATTATAATAAACCATTTTGAACGAAACTCCCTTAAAAACAAAATAATTATAATAAGCCATTTTGAACGAAACTCCCTTAAAAGACAAGTTTCAATATTTAAATCAACTTTTTTTTATAGCAATAAGTTTGATTTCTATCATTGTATGACTTGATCTTACAAAATAATGGTAATAAAATAATAATTATAATAAACCATTTTTAATACAACCTTCAGAATTTGAACGAAACTCCCTTAAAAGACAAGTTTCAATATTGGAATCAATTTTTTTATAACAATAGGTTTGATTTCTATCCGTGTATGACTTTTTAAGCGCCCTAGAAATGGTCAGCCTAAATTTTTAGTAGAATATATTTTCACCTTTGATATTTTTTTTGGTAGCTTACTGATTCTAAATTTTTAAAAATAAATAGGCATCTTCATTATCAACATTTTTCTTTTATGTTTCTCCATGTGAAATTTCTACACCATACAAAATATCAAAGTATTTATTTTTTTAAATATTCTCTTGATTGTTATTATAACTTTTACATTGTTTTTATAGGAAATAAGTGAGTTGTAATTGCAGCCACCATAGGCTGTAATAGAACTTATGCTCATAATTATAAATATTTTTTTTATAAAAATAAAATATTAGTTTAAAAGGTGGAAGCCAAAGTTATTGGTCACAGAGTAAAACATAAGTAAGAAAATATTATTCAACAAAGGAGCTCAACTTCAAATAAGCACTCATTTTGGTCATTGAGGATTGATTTTGACCTAGTTTTAGTGAGTCTAATGCCCATTGCAAGCATTACCGAACTGTTATTGTTAGGTTTGGGTGGTTGGATCATCTTCAAAATAGTTAAGGTATGTTGAAAATTGGTAGCTATGGTCGGTATTTTCATTGGCAAATCAAAAGAAATTCATATTTTTTGTGTTGACTATGTCGGCCTAAAATGAATAAGTCAGCCCCACATGATGAAAGGGTTTGACTCCAACGTCAAAACTCTCCTCCTAAGACATATAAATAAGAGTTCATTGACCCTCATTTGTCATCATCACACATCACATCATTCGATCTGAAATAACAATGAGAAGTTCACATGTGTGAAGGAATATTTTTGTTTTGCATTAACCAACGTTGTATTCTTATGTTTGACCAACATTGACTTGGGAGAGTTTGCTTCTGTTTGATCGAGTTCTTTGACTATTTTAGAGGCCAAACATTTCAGGGTTCACTCTATTTGACCTAGGTTTTACTCATGTTTCTAGATTGTTGACCATAAGTTAGCCATGAGCTTTGACTGATATTTTGACTACTTTATTGACTGTGGTTTTGACCAAACTTCTGCCCTCTGATCTAAGCTACCTCATGCCAAAATTCAGCCCTCTATTGCAAACTTGGACTTTGACCAGAATTAACTATTTTCTCTCTATTGACGGCAATATTGAGGTCAGGGAGATTGAAATCTTGTTGGAATATTCTATTGTACATTTTGATGAACTAAATTCTCTCTCATAAGGAAAGATTGTTGGGTTTTCTCCTCGTGGGTTTTGCCCTAGCTGCTAGCATTAATATTGGTGTCTCTTGTCTTTTGTTTTATTGTTTACTGTGATTTCTATTGCTCTATTGAAGAAAGTGAATGTTTGAAAATTTTCATGTATGACTAATTAATGGTTGGAATGATATAACAAGAGTAATTGTATAATTGGTAGTTATCAATTTGAAAAATTGTACTAGTCATGATTGCACTAGAAAATCAACAAGGTCAAGGTTAGGAATATGTCATTCTAGGAACAAGGGGTGGCTTCCAACAATGTCTTAATTCTTTCCATTACTTAACCAAGTTATCAATTCTATGTAATGTACCTATGGAGGTATCCATAAAGGATTATCGTGCTGGTAGGTGCTCTACAACCAATTTATGTGAGATGTGTAGATGTAACGTAAGAAAGTTTGTAACATATTTAAATATCGGGAAATAATATATATATATATATATATGAGAAAAAAAATTGTAGGTTTCGTATGTTTTAATTAAATGTCAAATTAAAACATATATAAATACAATATGTAAAATGCAAAATGAAGTCAAATAATTTCACTTGACAATGATTTATTTCGGTCATCTTAATTTATAAAAAGAAAATTTAATAAACATAAATTAATAAATTGGATAAACATAAATTACAAAACCATGGGCAAAAACTATAATATTAAATCTACTTAAAATGAATGGTTTAGTAAGTTTTTTTCCACAGGTGGGAAAACCTATCATAACTCAGATGTCAAACTAGCAGTGAGGACATCCATCTCTAATTTCTAATCGTGAATGTAGACTAACTCATCACCCTTATTTAAGGAAAACCACGCCACTTGGGATAACCCGTTGGTGGTCCGTAAAGGGGCATGCTTCCACTCTTGCCAGTGAGGACATCCATCTCTAACTACTAATCGTGAATGTAGGCTAACTCATCACCCTTATTCAAGGAAAACCACGCCACTTGGGATAACTAGCTGGTGGGTCGTAAAGGGGCATGCTTTCACTCTTGCCAGATCCCTGGGTCTTGGGTTGTTAACTCGTTTCCTTACATTCAAAGAAGACGAGCTCTTAGCCAAACAAAAGCAGTTTTAAGGCATACTCTAGGCCAATGGTTTAGTAAGTTATAGACTCAAGTGATATTTACATAAAATATTTAATTTAATAGAAATTAAAAATCATAATTCAATAACATTTTTAAAATCAATTATGATTAATAAAAAATAACTAATATTAATATAGAGTAGTTGAATTTGACCAGAAAATTAACATAGTAAAAATTATATATACAAAATACGTGTGTGGTCCATTGAACTAATTTATATATTATATAATAATATATATATATATATATATATATATATATATATAATATAATATATATATATATATATAAAAAGACCATTAAACACTTAACAATAATATGTAAATAATGTATATGAAAATGTCTATTTATAACTAAATTAAAAATTATCAATAAATAAAACCAATTGCCTCAGGGTTTTTCTAGGTGCATAATTTACTTATGCATTTCAAATGTATATGTTAAATAACAAGAAATCACAATCTTGCTAGAAACGATATTATCATATTGTAGCGAAAAAACCATTTCATCTATCAGTTAGGCTACATCAAATTAAGTTTAAGATAATAACTATTTTTTTATTAATTAACAAGTTCAAATTCTAACAATTAAAAAAAATACTTGATTAATAGACTTTTGTGATCCATATTGATTTTGATAAAAAATTTCGAATTAATCACATTTCAAGTTGTTGGTCTTTCAAACCAACTAATGTGGTTCATCCTCAGGACAAAGGTGAAAAAATTAGTCTATCAACTTTTTTCACCTTTGTCTTGGGGATGAACCATATTAGTTGGTTTGAAACGTGACCAGTGACTTGAAATGTGATTAATCCAAAAGACTTTATAAAAAAAAATAATTTAAAGAAATAATAAATTAATATTTATTATGTTTTCAAAAATTCTTAACATAAATTGTCCACGGGGCCTTGGATAGATGGTGATTAGGTGCTCTGTTAAGGCACTTTTTGATGTGAAGTCGCTCATTCAATTCCTCGCCCTAATCGGGGTGATATATTGGACATGATGAAGATGTAGTCTTACCAAGATTACAAAAAATATATATATTATTAACATAAATTACTATTAATATATTATAGTTTATATTACTTTATAAAAATAATATTTCACAAACAAAACACACTTAATACTTAAATATATTTGAGGCATGGAATGAAAACTATAAATTATATTATTTTTAAAACCAACCTAGATCTATCTTAACTCTGGATATACCAAGTGTTAAGAGAGATCAAATCTCTTGAGATATAAACCTTTTTTAAAGTCACAAGAGATTTGATCCCTCTATTTTAACTCTGGATATACCAAGTGTTAAGAGGGATCAAATCTCTTGAGATATAAACCTTTTTAAAGTCACAAGAGATTTGATCCCTCTGGACGCTTGAATCTAAATTAAGATGGATCTAGGATGGTTAATGTAATATCAAATACTTAGGGAGCTATGTAAGGGGAATATGTAATGCAGCATGACAATAATTATGGAATAAGGACGACATGGTAGTTGGTGGATAATCAATAGATCCATTAGATAGTTGGAAGTAATAAATGTAATAATGGAAGACAATTGATAAAGACTCCCAAAAATACTCAAGAGAGTATATATATACACTTGAGTATCATCGTATTGACATGCGTTGAGGATTGTATTAGAACAAGCATGACTTTTGAAGTGATGGTGTTATCTTTCTTTAATGTTTTTCTCTATATTTTTTTGTTCATCCTTGTGTAGATATAATTTGTGATTTTGAATCTAGGGGATTTTATTTTTTTATCTACTAACCTTCACTACAATTGGTATTATAGCTCTTTCTTGGAAAAAAAAAAGGTAGAAAAAACTGTTATTTTCTTTTTTTGCAAATTTTGTAGAGAAAACATGATTGTGACATTAAGATCAATTTTAAAACTTTTTGTGTTGAATTTGAAGAAATAAATTCCAAGTCTAAATTATTGTCACATAAATACAAAATTAAAAAAGAAACACTTCACTCAAACCAGAGTTTGGGAAGTGAAGTTAACATTGACTTAATATAAATTATTGTAGGTGGCTTTTCTTTCTTTTCTTTTATTTTAAAGTGTGACAATTGTGAATCTTGTAAAGCAAATACTTTTAGATAAAGTGCCTAGATTTAACCAAACTAGAACTACTATAAATAGAGTGAGTGCATTCAAATTTTGGATAATAATAAAGAATAATAGGATTATCATGAGAGTTATACTCTTTTCAAATTAAAATTTGTGTGATGTGCTTATATCCCTATTTTTGAACCAAATTGTTATAGAACTTGTCCTAAGCACAACAATTGTGGCATTTCAAAAATGGGGTCATGCTAGAAATTATTATTGTTGTGGGAGTTACACCTCTTTTAAGTTGTGACTCCAAACCCTCCCAATAAATTCTTGCAACACACTTTTCTATATGTTTGTGTACTAGATAGTTGAAGGACCAACTTTATTAGAAGCAGAGTAGTTGTGGTATTCAAAACTAGGGAAATTGTGATCAATATTGAAGTTATAACATGGTCATTTCAAATTCATTGCCCCAAAACCCTTATTGTAAAAACTAATTCTATTGAAAAGTAAGTGATTTCTTCAAAACTCTAGTTCTACTTTTAGGTTTCCATGAGGAAAATGATTTTCACATGAACTCTAATGGTCCTAGTATTAAAAAATACATCACATGGATGAAATCAGATTACCCAAAGGAGTGGAGCATAGGGCTAGTCATGGATTTAAAAGCCAATGTTACCATATGGGTGAAGTTGCTTAACATAGGGGAGATGTTGAAATTTCTAGAGGTAGAATATGACAAATTATTTTAGACACATGGTCTCATGCTAAGAATTAGAGGTTTATTTATATTTGAAAACTTCTCACTGCAAGTTTGTGGATTCTTTCAACACGAGAAGGTTGATATCATCAATATTGACTATACTAAAAGATTGTAAGTCTCCACAAACCATATTCAAAACACAAGGGTTGAGGGTGAGAATGTTCAAATTTTAAATATTTGAAGATTACAAGTGATACATGTCTTTTACGTTTAGCTTTTCATGTTATAGATATGGACGATGTAGCTTTTATTCTTGAACATCCTTGGATGAACTTGGCATGTTTAATCATAAAATGGTTTTTAATCAAAGTTCACGGAAGAGAGTTTTAATCATATGAAGTCAAGTGATAATGGATCCTGCCTAGTGATCATAGTGATCACGTTAACTTTATGTTCGAATGATCATTTGACTATTACCCTTATCACTAAGTTCATTGTTGTCCCAATTTACTTTATGGCTAGATTGACATAATGAAATGTAACTTGATGCCATTTTTGGGTTCAATATCATTTACATACCCTAATATGAGTCAAGGATTAGTTGAGATGGCATGGTTAATGAACAAATGATCTAATGGATTCATGTAACTATAGCACATAGAAGTCGTCTTGGAGAAATCGAAGAATGGGTGAGGATCGAATTGCTAAAAGACTTGATCGTTTTCTGATAGCTGAGCCTCTGTTAACAAAAATTCCCATGATCAAACAGTGGGTTGAGGAAAGAGGAAACTCGGACCATTTCCCTGTTTTTTTAGACCTTTTTCTCCCTCTTCCCAAGCCTCCCGCCCCTTTCAAGTTCAATCCTGCTTGGCTTCATGATCTCTCTTTCTGCAATCTGTTTAATAATACATGGAGCCACCCTGTCCCTAACTCTGTTGAGGATAGGAGCTTTCTGTTCATGGAGAATCTTAAAAATATGAAGAAATCCACAATCTCCTGGGCAAAGGAAAGAAGGCTGAAGCAAAATGAGGAGCTGGGAAATATTAGGGAGGAATTGAAGCAGTTGGAAAGTGTGGAGGTTGATGGTTACTCCTCCCAGCCATCCAAAGACAGAATCCTACATTTGGAGAAACTACAAAATAAAATCCTACTGGATAAGGAAGAAGAATGGAGGATAAAAAGTAGGGCAGTCTGGATTAAATCGGGGGATGAGAATACCAAGTTTTTCCATAACTTTGCTAAAGGTAGGAAAGCTGCAAATACCATATGGCGCCTTAAAAACGAAGAAGGAAGGATGGTTAATTCCTTCTCAGAGCTTTCTGGGTTAGGGAAAAGACATTTTCAAAATATTTTCTCAGATCCTGGGGAGGCAACTATTGCAGAAGTCCTCCAAACGGCACAAAGCTTTCCAAGGTTCATTGAGGAAGATGAAACAGAAGCACTGTCCTCCCCGGTCTCAAAGGAGGAGGTTGAAGCAGCTATGAAGCTCATGGGCAAGGACAAGAGCCCAGGCCCAGATGGCTGGACAATAGAGCTGTTCCTACATTTTTTTGATCAATTGGGATCTGAAATAACTGAAGTAGTTGAAGAGTCGAGACAGAAAGGGACAGTCTATAGACCTTTCAACTCAACTTTTATAGCTCTTATTCCGAAGAAGGATGACCCGGAAAGCTTCGAAGACTTCAGGCCAATATCCCTGTGTAACTGCATCTACAAGATTATTGCTAAGGTTATCGCCCTTAGATTAGCTCCAATTCTATCTCGAAACATATCGATGGAACAATTTGGATTCCTGGATGGAAGACAAATTCATGAAGCCATTGGGGTTGCCCAGGAGGTTATTCATAGTATCAAGATGAAGAAAAAGAAGGGTGTTGTGCTCAAAATAGATTTATCCAAAGCATACGACCGGATCAGCTGGCTCTATTTGCGGATGTTGCTTACACATCTCGGCTTCAACTATTCTTTTGTTAGCTGGATTATGGGGTGCATCACAAATGTCAGTTTTGTTGTTCTGGTTAACGGTGCGGCCTCCTCTTTCTTTATCAGTCAGAGGGGATTAAGGCAAGGGTGCCCTTTATCGCCCCTCCTGTTCCTCCTAGTGGCAGAAGGACTAAGCAGACTTATACATAAAGCCAGAAGGACGGAAAAGGTAAAGGGTATTGAGGTAGCAATCAATCTCTTCATCACACACCTCCTTTTTGTTGATGATATTTTGATTTTCACTAATGGCTCCCCTGATGAACTAAAGGAATTAAAATGCATCTTTGATCTCTTCCTTAAAGCTACTGGAATGCAGATTAACACAAGAAAGTCCCAAGCTTGTGTGGCAGATTTTGTTAGAAGGGAAAGGAACAGTCTGGCTAATTTATTTCCATTCCCTATTCAGCCCCTGGATACCCCTTTCAAATATTTGGGATTCTGGTTAAAGCCTGTTGGCTACAAAAAAGAGGACTGGAACTGGCTCATAGCCAAAATTGAAGCCAGAATATCACATTGGAGCTTCAGGTGGTTATCCAGAGCTGGGAGGCTGACTCTTATTAAATCAGTTCTTCTAGCTATTCCGGTATACTGGGCTGCCCTGACGTGGATCCCCAAAGGAGTGCTAGAGAAAATCAGGAGAATATGCAGTAGATTTCTATGGGCTGGTACAAAGGAATCCTCAGTGCTGCCTTGGGTGGCTTGGGACAAAGTGGCCAGACCAAAAGAATGGGGTGGATGGGGCATTAAAAGACTTCCGGACTTCAGTCTCTCACTAGCTGCAAAATCCGGATGGAGGCTAATAACTATGGAAAACTTATGGACTAGAGTGGTAAAAAGGAAATACATTGACCCCACCCCCTTGGAAGACTGGATCCGGAGCCAAAACAAGAAGATAAAAAATGCTTCTGTCATTTGGAAGGCCACGGTGGAAGCTTTTACCGTGATCGATCAAGGCTTAGCTTGGAAAGTTGGTGATGGTAGACTCATCAGGATTGGCAGAGACCCTTGGGTAGGATGCAATGAAGATTATGCTCTGTCTCCCGGACTTCTCAGACATCTGGACAGTAAAGGTATTACATCACTAAATCAGGTGGAGAAGATTGGACAGTCTACTATATGGGGACAGGCTTGGAAGAATGATGTCGATCTGGGAATTAATGTTAGGTGGAAGGCTGAGTGGGAGGTTTTCATAAAAGAACTTCAACGTTCAAATGTCAGGATAAAAGAGGAACCTGACTGCTTGCGTTGGGCCCAGAGTAAAACAGGGGATTACTCGCCTAAAGATGGATACCTCTTCTTGATGGGAAAGAAAGGCTGGGACATGCCGGATTGGTGGGCCAAAAATCTGTGGAAACTCAAAAGCCCAGCAAAGACCAGACTTTTTCTATGGTGTATCTTAAAAAGAAAGGTCCCAACTTGGGAAATTCTACAGGCAAGATTCTTAGTTGGGCCTAGTAGATGTCCACTGTGCAAGTCAGATGGTGAAACCATAAACCACCTATTCATATTTTGTGCTTTCACAAGACAGATTTGGGAGGAGGTCACTACGCTGCTCAAGATACATGCTAGGTGGGGTCACGATACTTTGGAATCAGCTTGGAGAAAATGGTGGCAAGACTTTCCTGATGGAAACCTGAGAAACCTGCCCCTCATATTCTGCTGGGGAATATGGCTTGCCAGGAACAAAAGCATCTTTCAAGACAAGGACATTCCCTCTTCCGTCATTGCCACGAACATAGCGGCCATTTACTCTGCATTACCGCCCCTTGAGCAAAAAGATCATAAGCAAAAAAAAAAACAAACCATTATTCAGGAAGGCATCCCTTGGGGTTTTTTTGATGGGGCTTCTCAAAATAACAGGGCAGGAGCTGGTCTGTGCATACATATCGATCCTGATCACTCACTAAAAGCCTCTGTTGGGCTGGGTTATGGCACCAATAACTATGCGGAATTATCAGCTCTTCGTTACCTCTTATGCTAGCTTCTTCACAGAAACTTAAACAGGATACAGATTTTTGGGGATTCTCTTAATGTTATAAATTGGGTTAATGGTAAAGCAGCTTGTCAAAATCAGATTTTGAGGACACTAGTGGATGAAATTTTCTTATTAAAGGCATCTTTTAATTTTTTTGCTATCAGCCACATTTACAGGGACAAGAATGAAGATGCAGACCAACTTTCTAAAGCTGGTGTACAACAGGATATGGGCAACTGGGTCACAGAAGAGATCAGACAGGGGTATACAGTCAGATCAAATATGCCTCCATATGCACAGTTTCTTTGATATCGGACATCCAGCAATATTTTGACAGCAGTTTTGTAGCGGCATTATATATTTTATGTATATTTATGTTTATTCCAGCATTGTTTTTCTTTAGTTTCATATTAGCAGAAGCAACATATTTAAAATCATAGAATTCTGGAACTGCTCATGGGCTTAAAGACATATATATTTTCTGTTTTTTGGGGTTGTTTTCCTTCTGGTGAAGGAGACCCCAGTTATTGTAACGCATATATGCTACAGTTTTTGTTTTTTACACCTCCGTTGGGAGGTTGAATGTAAAGGTTTCGTGTCCTTCAGAACAGTAGAACAACTCCTTAAATGTTGAGCAGAACAGCAGAACAGCTCCTTAAATGTTGAGCAGAACAGCAGACTCCTGTGCCAGATGTGGTGGCATATGACTCATTTGCATGTAAAACTTTTTATCGATCTTAATAAAAAGTTTTGATTTTTTTCTGGAAAAAAAAAAAAACTATAGCACATAGAAATGATTGGATTAAAAAAGCATTTCTTGTATGTGTGGTTCTTAGTGGTTCTAGAAACAACAATAGACCTGAGGAGTCTTAGAGTTTTTTTTAGCATACTCACTAAATATTCTATGAGCCTCTATGTTAGTTTTGTTGATAATTACACCTTGGACATGCTAAATCTTGAGCAAGTGTCACAAATATACTAAAGCAGATTAATTGGGAATTATTTTGAGTTATTATTACTATGCTCAATACATAATTGGCATAATTAGTCTGAAACTCTGATATTTGGTTGATAATATAATAAAGTGGCAGTTTTTGCTTCATCCACATCATACCTTCCATCTATATATGTTAAATAAAGGGGTGTCCTTATAATCTAATCACCCATAACCTTGACAAAAGTTGGGTAAAGCGAAGTTGTAAGCTAAGGTGGCAAAATACCATATTTGCTATTAATGAAAGAATAGATTCAGAAGATCTTAGACCACTACCTTGGTATATGGAAATCTAAGAGGGATTGAGGCTCGCTACTAACCCATGAGAAGGAAGTTTATTTTCATTATAAAACAACAACTTTACGAGCAAGCAAATTGTAATTTTTAATGTCTAGCCCCAAGTCGTTGTTGAAAATTCGCAGGGAGAAAACAAATTGTAATAGGAAACCTCATGGGAATTCAGAAGTCAAATAGTTATATATATAATCCTCTTAAGGAAAATGGCAAGCTTGTAAAAAGGAATTAAAGGGCTAAAAATCTAAAGGTTTATTTGAAATGCGAATGGTTTCACTGTTGAAACATTAAAACCATTGAACTTCTTGTATTATGTCTCTATATAAATAAGATCAAAGCCAATGAGAATGGGTTTTTTCTTAAAGTTGTAAGTTTTCTTCTTGTTAATTGAGAAGCCACTATTAACAAAATTCTACTATTCATCTCTATTGCTACTATGAATTTAGTGTAAATTATTATGGTTGTTCATGGTGGTCTAGAGAGTTGTGAGAGTCCATCTCCATCTATTCTAGACTTTTCTCATGCAATCTAGTATCTATTCTTACTATCCTATTTTTGTTTTCCTATCAACTTAATATGGAGTTGTCACTAGTGGTCCAAAGATAATGTAGTTCATTATCTTGTGAACTTATTTTCAAGTTGTATCTATGTTTGTTCCATGTTTTTTTAAGTTATTATTAGATTTCATAGTATAGGTAGATTACATTAGTTTTAAAACATCCTTATTTTAACTATATATCTTAAATTTAAATCATAAAACCAACAATGGAAACGAGGGCATAATCTAGAGGGTTTTCCATAGTGGATAGGGGAAGTTTTAATTGGGTCGATCTACTTAGTGACCCTATGACTTTGACAAAGGGACTTTTCATGTGTCCATGAATCTCTACTAGGTATTGTTAAATTATGAGCATTAAGTATGAAAAACCTCATGCTTTTTGTTGTGGCTTTTTCTAGCACCACCAGCACGAGTGCTTCAGGGGACATATAAAGCCTCGTAGAGATAGCCTCTAGGTTGATTGTAGACCAATGCCTAGGACATATTAAATAGAGGAATGCATAGAAGATTATGAGTGGGGTTTTAGTTGCACTCCAATTGTCACGTAAGTGAAAAGAGAATAAAGAGGGCTTGGTTCAAAAGTCTGTCATGTAGGAAAACTCAAGCCGACACGTGGATCCAAATGCTCATGGGGTAAATCGAGCCAACCTCAAAGAGAAATGTTTGGTTCTGGTGGCTGACACACAACAACACGCAACTTTATATTGAAGTTGTAGTAAAGTGAAGAGGAGGAAAGGAAGGAGGGAATTCAATGCAGAGGGTTGTAAACATGAAAAATCCTAAGCAACAATGTTCCAGTAGAAATATGGAAGAGAGAGAAGGTGGAAAGATATAAACATTAGAGTGCTCATTTAGGTTTCGTACTAGATATAACATGGGTACCATTAGTGCTAAACAACAAAAGTAAATCTGGGTTCACACAGGTACTACAGGTTAATCAAATAACATAAGTAAATCTATCTTGTACACATGTACTTTAGGTTATAGGCTAACACAAGTAAATCTGTCTTATGCACAGGTATTGTTCGCTTATTTAGTAGCCTAGATAAATCCATGAATTAGAGGGAAACTGACAGATTCATCACATTATTTTTAGAGAAGGAAAATATATATGAAATGAGATTACAGAAGGGAAAACATATTGTGCATTGATCTTCTTGGAATCACTAATGAGTTTCATTAATCCAATATGAGTCCAACATACCAGTCCATTTACATTCAACCAAGATATCACTCAATTCCCTCATGGACAGGCAAGTAGAACCAAAGTGGAATCACAGAAATCCTGACCCATAGGTGCAGAATTCTAGAACCTCGTGTAAGTGTTTCTCCTCTCTATTTATAAGAAAAGGGGGAAGCTTGGGTTACGATCACAAAGTATCTCAGCCAAAGACTAACTATCTGATGTACTAGCTGACGCGACCTGTGATAGCCCCTGCTGCCCAAAAAGATTATAATTGGGATTTGATCCCTTCTTGGAAATAAACGGAAATTTCAGAAATAATAAGAAAAGGAAAAAATTGGAGGATGATGGAAGAAGATGTCCATTTTTATGTTCTTGTGAAAACATCAAGTCATCCACATCTCTATCATTGTGCGTCCCTCTAGCTGCTTGATAGATGGTCCCCATTGCTTTCGCCTTAATTACTCGACTTCCCCACTCTCTAAATTTGATAATGATTTACTATAGTTTCCCTTTATAGAGTAGCACTGGAGGTTGTCCTAGCAATCCTTTGATGTGTATCTAAGTGGAGCCCCATGTCGAGCCATTAATCATCCTAAATCCCCATACTTTCACTTACTCTCAGAAGACGTACAACAAAACAGTCGAATTCATTTATGAGGGTATTTATGTCCTGGGTTTCTTGTTGCGGGGCTTCTACAGGATTATTCCATATCGATGTGCCAATGCCCCATGCCTTCATTCAATACCTCAGCTTTCGACCCATCCGCCCTTTAAATCTATGTACAATGCTATCAGAGCATTACTGCATCGGGACCTTTACTCTAAAAGGCGTTGCAGAACAGCGGATTCTGGTGTTCCTTGGCCTCCGCTTGGTTTATCCCCTACCTACATTTCTTCTCATATGACCGAGGGCAATGACCAAGCGCTTAGTCCTCGGGCATTGGGGCTTTTGGACTGCCTTTCGGGGGGATTTTTCCTTTGTTATGAAGAATATCACATACCAATATTTGCAGTGCTTTCTTTGCAACATTCCCATTGATAATTGCGATCGTCGATCTACAGGATCGGGTCCACCAAAGATATCACAATCACAACACAGGATAGGGGGACCTTTTACCTCCTTTCATAGCGCTGGTCAATTGTCCGGACGTGAACTCCTTATAAGATAGAACACACAAAATATCGCATATAGGAGGATCCCCCGCATAAGAAACACATCTATAGTTAGCCATAGCCAATGAAACAAAATAATATCAATACATGCCTCGATCATCCTCTGGAAAAATAAAATTTCTAAAACAAGAGGCTAAAACAGGGATCAATTGTAGATGTCAAGTAGGGCATGAGTTGCAAAAATAGAAAGACAAGCAGTTATAACACAAGCAGAGCTTGAAAAAAATCTTTCATTAAGTGCAAAGCTAAAATAGGTTTCCAAAGTAAAAAATATATATAAAAAAATGCAAAAAACATGTTGAAAATGGTTGTCATTGATGTCAAAGGCTATCCAAATGAAGGAGAAAATAGCATAGTTAAATAATACATTATGAGACCTTTCCAACATTATATAGAATGCCTACTAACTCCTCACAGTTGAAAAGATATGAATTTCTGAAATGTATATATTAATTTCCCTACCAAAACACAGGTCAGCCCATTCAATGTCAAGCTAACCCAAAGACAAATTGGACCCCAAAAATATGATGTCAAAACACTATAAATATGCCACATGTGTGGTTCATTTGAGGAAATAAGACTCGGATATGTTTAGGTAGTGAAAAAGATGTGTGAAGAAAGAATTGAAATGAGGAAGGAAATCGAGTTAAGGAGGGGTTTATGTATAAATCTTTGGGAAATGATTTTATGGCTAGGCTGAATTTCTATCCCTTTGGAAGGCCAAGTTGTAGGACAGTTAGTTGGCTAATTCCAACTTTTTTTTTGGCCTAATTCTATTCTTAAAGGTGGATGAATTCTATTCTAATTGAGGTTGAGATCAAGGTCTAGTTTGGAGGAGAAGACTGACCTTTGATTTAGAGGAGGTTGAGTTCACCCATTTTAAAGCCTTATTGGAGGCATTTTTAGAGCATAATTATGAGGCTGAGTTCTATTCTAAGAAACCAAATTATGGAGGTGGAGTCTTGCACCACTAATTTTTTGCATAGTAGTGATTGTTTTGGAGGTTGAGCCCTAGTTTTGTTTGGGTAGCAGAGTGATATTGTGAGTGTTCAAGGAGGTCGAGTCTCATGCCATATGTTAAAATATGTGATTTAATTTTTTTTTCTTTAATATAGGTTTGAGTTATATTTGGGAGTAGGTTCGAAGGTGTAGGTTTGAAGGTGCAGGTCTGAGTGTAGGTCAACATATTTGTTATGCCATGTAGTGCCATGGAACAATAAGATATAAACAATGAGATTATTTTTGTGTGGAAAGAGAAATCTAGAAGAATGTGTAAATTCCAAGAGTTGTTTGTGTTTAGATGAGCTAAGGAGGGTCACATGTGATGACAACCAATAATGGTGATATAAAAGAAATCTAGGAAGTTGTATGGAATAGGAGAAGTTGTGAAGTATCTTGAAGATGTAGGCTGGTTCCTACAAATTGTTGAGTTGGTGCTTAGGGATTAGAGTCTTATGTAAGTTGGTGCCTATGAAATTGTTGAGTTGGAGCTTCATTAGGAGACTGTAATTCCTTATATGTTGGTGCCTATGGAAGTTGTAAGTTGGTGATCACTAAGGATTGGTATCCTCATCTTCTTGATAGCAGTTGGGAAAAAATATTGTCGTTTAATAATTTCCCAATCATTAATTATCAACCCAAGGATTTAGTAGACTTACGAGGCACATGCACAATATATGCATAATTAAAGCCAGATTAACCTAATCTAATGATTGAAATTGAAGCACACAACTGAAATTGAATTGCATAAATTAAATTAATCTAGAAATATGAAATTGCATGGAAGAAAAACATGTGAAAAGCAACAAAGGATAAATAACAAATAGCAAAAATAAACACATTTGAGCTCACATTCACAATAAAGAAATCTCAATCTATTACATCGCAATGACTTACAATCCTCTCAAACCATAACATAACATAATATAACATAACATATTCAAATAGAGAGAGCAGTCATATCTATACATGAGTTGCTTTGAAAAGGAGATAAGAAACTCATAAATACAACTCCACTTTTCTCTCAACCAATTTTCATGATTACAAAATATGATCCCTTCAAATCCTCACACAAATATTGGATGAGATATCCATATCCTCATGATCTTCTCCTTGAAATGGGCTTGGATGATTATCTCCTCAAAGCCCTTTGAAAAATCCTTTATTGAAATATTTTCTCCCATGAGATATGTTAGACTCCTATCCCGAATATTCTTTCAATCTTGAAGAGAATTCGAAATTGAACCTTGGAGGCCACATAAGAGTGTCTTGGAAGCTTCCAAATCACCTACACATCTCACCAAAATTATTCTACCTTTAGGTATAAGTATATACATGTTATTTTCTAACTTTTAATCAGAAATTCACTCAAAATACTTGAAACTAATAACTTTGGAAAAGACTAATGTCACCACATATGAACATGAAAATGGAGGCTAATGTAAGGTTATAGAGTTGTGAAATGTGAGTGAAATAGTGGCAATAACAGTAAAAATGGATGATATTTTGAAGACATTTTGGAGGCCCAAAATACCCCCAAACTCAAGTTATTGCATGTCCTCATGCAATCTATTGCATTGATTTACTTTAATCATGATTTGATCTTTTGAATTGTATTTATTTTATATGAACTTTGGTTGATATTTATTCTTCATTCAACTTCGCATAATCATTTGATAACTTTGTTCCTTTTGCAAAGTGTTCTTTCGAAAAAAATTTGATTGCAACATATTACTTTGGTTGGTTCTTGTGTGACAAGCAAATTTTATTAGTTTTGGTTCTTGTGTAGCAACACTTTTCTTATTTTTTTGTTGCATAAAAAAAGACGTTTGAAATCATTTAATCAGCCATCTAATGTGCTCATCCTTCGATCATCATTTGCAAAACATATAACTTTTTGAATCATAATGCAATAGTGGTTGTTTGGAAAAGTATGTTGGTTAGGATGACATGCGATATCAAAGGTGATGATGAAATATGAACGTGATATGTATCGTGAAATGTGAACATGAATTGGTATCCTCCCACCCTAGCTAAATGTATTTTAGTTTTTATGAAATGAGAAAGGGAATATGGTGAAGTATTTTCCAAAAATTATAATTTTAGTATTAAAGGAATTATATAATAAAAAACTAGGAGAGAACATACCTTCACTTACCTAAGAAGTGGAAAAAATTTGCATATCTCAAAAGTTGATGAACTATGCAATAGGAATGTGGTTGATTTTGCTGCTGGATGATGGAAAATGTGTTTGTTGCTGCTGTTGGATCACGGATCAGAAGATGAAGTTTGAGAGTGGAACTGTGGTATTCTCATATTGTTGAAAACATACTACTATAGATGCTGATGGAGTCATGTTATAGGTCTGATATGAAAATATATGAAATGATACCAATATCCCAATAACTGTAAATAATCACCAGAAATAACAATATCTAAATATAGAAATGCTTCACTTTACTAATCAAACCCTTAAGGTAGGGCAACGCCATACATTCTCTCCTTAAGGAAGGAGAACACTCCACAAGCTATATGCCTGTTCATACAATAATCCTTGACATCTCTCAATGGGGAGTCTCTAGCCTCTATATAGGCCTCACACATACAATACCATGGGTCATTACTATGGTTCCCTCAATACCATCTATCTAATACCATGGGCTTATTACATTATTCCTAACTACTTGTTGTCCCTTACATGATACGGGTTAACCACCTTATTTATTACTATGATTCATCCCATTATTACACTATTCCCTTAGGTACCTCCCTCTGTACCCCATATTATCCCCCCTAGGTATACTACATTCCACCCCCCTAACATGTTTTGTCCCTGAAACATACGAAGAACACAAATAATAAGATCTACTCAAAAGACTAGTCCACTGGTACCATGCATGTGCATCTAGCCATCCAAGAGAAAGGTGAACCCTTGATCCAACTGGTGCCTCGCTTGCTTGAGATGGAAGTTGAACTTGGCGGCTCTTCTGTGTTGATGTGTAGTAGGTGGATCGTCGCTCCTCTCTATCTATCAAGCGGGGGTTGTTGTCCTTGTGGCTAATTCGTTGCCATCTTGTTGGTTGTTTTCTTGCGGGGTGATGTGGGTGGTGATATGCTAAAGTGTTAATCAACGGTGTATTTTTCTTTAATTCACCACCTAATGGAGGCTGATTGGTATTTGGTACATGTTGTGGTGCCTATTGTTGTTTCTTATCTTCCAATACTACTTCAACCATTGAGTCCTCATTTGATGTATCAGTACCTGTAACCTTTTATGCTTCAGCCTCCTTGGACACTACATGTTTTTCTGGTACCTGGTTTGATGTTTGTGTTTGATTATTGACCATCAAAGGCTCATCATCTGATGTGTAAGTGTCATTAGAGCTTTGTGCTTCTGTCTCCATAGTCTTTGTGTGGGTCTTAATAGGAATATCCTGCAATGTTATTTTCTTCTTTTTATACCAGAGTTACATGAATTTCTTCTGCACATTAATATTGACAGTACGCACAGATTCCATCCAAGGATATCCAAAAAAAACATCCATGTTATCCATATTTGAAATATAAAATCATAATGCAACACATACTTATCCATAGAAAGCTTCAAATCCTTATAAACTTGAACATCCTCATCATCAACCTGTGTGTTTTCAAAGTGTTTTGCTAGAACTTGCAATGTTTTTTGCCAAATTAACATTGATAAAATTATGCTTGTAGCTAGGATTTATAGACACAATGATCTTCTCCTTTTAGATACATCCATGAACCGGAAATAAGGAGATACCAGCAGAAAATAACCCTTTAGGTTTCTTGGTTTCCTTCTTTCCTGTAAAAATAAAATCTTTGCTAGGTTGTGTGCCTGTATGTCTGAGCTTAGTAAAAGGACCCAAAAAATTAGATTTAGGGTCAAAGCAGTTACAAAATTTGCAAAAATTTGCCAAGTAATTGTCCTTGGATAGCATTTTTTATGACACTATCACCATTGCCATCTTTCTTGGTCCAAGTAAATGGTTGCCACATTTAGTTTAGTCTCATCATCTACGATGTGATTCGACGTGAAATATTGTTCCATTTATGCTACCCATATTTCCGGTTCAGAGCTATCAAATTTGTAAATCTTCATCAAATTATGATCTAGGCATTGGAATTTAAAATTTGTGCTTCAGTTGTCCCAGTGTCACAAAAAATTCTGAAAAAGGAGCTGATTTTAAATCAACTAGATCTCCCTCATCCAGACTCTGATTCGACTATTTTTTTTTGAAATTGGGTATTTTTTTTGCAAAGAACCTAGATCTTCAATTAGATTCTACAAATGTTGCCACAAAATGTACAGATCTGATCTGCAAACTCACAGCCCCGAAAAATGTCTGCAACACAGCTGATTTTTAAATCAGCAATATCTCCCTCATCCAGACTCCGATTCGGCTGTTTTTTTTTTTTTTTTTTTTTTTTTTTTTCAGATTGAGTATTTTTTTTTGCAAAGAACCCAGATCTGCAATTAGATTCTACAAATGTTGTCCCAAAATGTACAGATCTGATTTGCAAACTCGCCGTCCTGAAATTTTTCTTTAACACAATTGATTTTGAAATCGGCGATATCTCCTTCATTTGGACTCCAATTCGAACGAATTTTTTTTTTCAAATTGGGTATTTTTCGTAAAGAACCTAGATATGCAATTATATTCTATAATTTTTTCCCTAAAATGTATAGATCTGATCTGCAAACTCGTCGTCCTGAAAAATGTTTTTAACACAGTTGATTTTTAAATTAGTGATATCTCCTTCATCCGAACTCTGATTTAGCCAAAAAAAAATGTCAAATTGGGTATTTTTTTCGCAAAAAACCCAGATCTATAACTAGATTCTACAAATTTTGCCCCAAAACATACATATCTGATCTGAAATCTTGCCACCCGAAAAATTCTTGTAAAAAATTAAAAAAAATTCTTCGTTTTGCCCAAGAAAGTGCTCTGATCTGAAAATATATTAAATGATACCAATATCCCAATAACTGTAAATAATCACCAGAAATGACAATATCTAAATATAGAAATGCTTCACTTTATTAATCAAACCCTTAAGGTAGGGCAACACCATACGTTCACTCCTTAAGGAAGGAGAACACTCCACCAGCCATATGCCTATTCATACAAGAATCCTTGACATCTCTCAATGGGGAGTCTTTAGCCTCTATATAGGCCTCATTCATACAATACCATGGGTCATTACCATGGTTCCCTCAATGCCATCTATCTAATACCATGGGCTTATTACATTATTCCTAACTATTTGTGGTCTCTTACATGATATGGGTTAACCACCTTATTTATTACTATGGCCCATCCCATTATTACATTATTCCCTTGGGTACCTCCCTCTGTACCCCATATTATCCTCCCTATGTATACTACAAGTCATGAAAAGTATATAGTCTTCACCTGCTACAAAACCTGATGGTACAACTCTAGTCATGCAAATAAATGTTTTGATGTTGAGCATGAAGAGAAGTCATTGGATTACCAACCATTAATGAATGTCGTTAACCAATGCGAGGAAAACTCACCATTAATGTTAATGAGTGCAAACGTACCCAAGTACATCTTTCAAAGTGCAAATAGATGAGCTAATGTTGAGCTACTTGCAAGATCCAATGATCAAGGGACATTGACGTATTCCCATGATTGTTGGCGAGAAAACTTGTCATTAAGGCATACAAGCCTCAAGGTACTAATAATGACTCTAGTCTCTATCCCAAATAAGGTGCCGAGGTCGATGAGTCAAGACTTATTGAAAGGTGGTCCTAAAGAAATCCTACATCAGTCAATGTGAATTCGTACAAAATGATTGGTGGGACTATAGATAAAAGATCTCATAGTCAAACAGTTTTTATGGCAAGGAAAACAAGGCAATGTAGAGAGTTGGATGGTTTTATTCGTAAGGAAAAAAGATGAACTAAAAAGACGGCAAAATGTATGTGACTCAGAAAAGTAGCCATTTGTGAAGTCATGATGGGTAAGGCAACGATTCAGTGGACTCGAATATGGATGACTAATGAGATTTGAAGGAGAAATGTGGGTAAACATATCATGATGCAAAAGGTTTTTGTGTAGCGGTAAATGTCATGACATATGTAATGTAGAATTAGCTCCTCCAAGCTTTAATTATGCATGTTTTACTGTAATTTATGGAGATCACATCTGTATGAACTTGAATCGTCTACGCACCTATAAAAGCTCAGTACAAATCCTGCATGAAAACTGTGAGAGATTTTGAAAAACATAAATGCAAAAATGATAACAACCAAATAAAATGAAATGCATCTTTCTTACAGGTTGCCTTTTCATGCAAGTTTATTTGAAGTGACTCCAAGAAACAAGTTAAAATAAATTGTTTTCAAGAGTTATGAAATGTCCATTTGCGAATCTTTTTGTTTCTTTCATTTGTTTGTTTGTTGTTATTGTCATTTTATTATTTTAATGTTCACATAACCCTTTATCAAACAAATAAAATCATTAGCAAAAATCTAAAGCACAAAATGAAATTTACCTATTCAGAGGCGGCACATTTTTTATTATGTATTCTTAGAGTCATCAATATTTTTAGTCTCAAATTCAATGTTGTTGTTGTTTTTTTTTAAACAATGAATTACTATTATGTTGTTCTGCTAACAAGATTGATGCTTTGTTTTCCATGTTGTGTTTTGCCTTAGAAACTAAATTTCAACTCCATGCAAAAGATATTGCAAAAACAATGGAATAACCACAATATGATGGCATTCTTTGTGTTAGTGGGGATGATATTCTTGTTGAGGTTTTTTTGATGTTGTTGGACCCACCAACATGTCAGGGGATCTCCCCGGTAAGAAGTCCCAATTAGACCTCAGAATGTTTGGTGTAGGAGTCCCAACAGTGGGTCGTACGGTATCGCCTTGACCGCGGTTTCACACAGAGGCAAGTAAGATGTCCATGTTGGTAGCAAGGGTGTGACATGCAGTAAGTCAAAGAAGTTGTATGAGCAGTTCTAACACACAAAGGGTGAGGTGAGTGTGCCCCTTGGAAACCTATGATAGCATGGAGTTAAGAATGGAACACATGAGAAAATATGCACCACAACATGGAAGGCAAGTTAGCTAGCAATCCAAAGTGATGGTTAAACCAACAACACATTTCAATAGGATTCATACATACATATACCAAAAATAGCTACACATGCATGTGTAATAAAACATATACAAATATCATTTTTTTTCTAAATAAGTCTAAGATCTATTACTGTAACAAAATGATACAAGGAGGCTCTGGCCTCTGTAGTTCTGAGCCAAGGTTCATGGCATAATGCAGCAAAAACAAAATTAAGACTGCCCGAAAGTGGGAAACCAGTCCAATCCAAAATAAATTTGTTGCCTGCACAGGGGAAACCAGCATACGAACATGCAACAATATTATATTGAATTCATTTTCATGACTAACTATTTTGCTAAATTCTAAAGTAAACCCATAGACTTGGTTGCCGACAACCTGAACCCTGAAGACGCGTGGTGAATTAGTTGTCATTTGGTACTGACAACTGTTCTTCGATAATTAGGCACCTGTAGGCGTCACGGTCATCCTCGTCTTTCGGTAGCGTGCTCATGTCATCCTTCACCAGAGGTTCTCGATTTTTCTCTACTGCAGAAGGCTTCCCCTGAGCATTATCACTCTTCTCCATTGCGTGTGTGGGGCATCCTTTGTCCCTGGAAGGCTCCTCTTGAAAGGTAACTGTGATGGTAGCCTTGATGAGTGGTCGATTCAGAGATAAATGGTAAATGAATTAGGCAGAATGGTGGAATTACTGAGACCTAGAAGGGATATCAGTAACTGGTATGGATGTTTGCACAGGCTGGGAGTGGACAACGCAAGTGCGGCCTCTGCCACTGCGAGTATCAGGGTAATGATCTGAGACATAATTTGACGAGGAGGAAGAGGAGTCCGAGACTATTGACGGTGGAGAATGGGGCAATCTCCCTCTGCTTCTACCCCTCCTGCTACTCATTCGTTGGCGTAGTCGAGGCATGATGGCTTGGGGATGAAGAGACTACCTGTGAGAGGTCGGCATTGAGCAGAGCTCTGAGGTAGAAGGCTCAAAATCGAAAGTCAGGTTGCAGATCAAGCTTTGAGAGTAATGGGTGCCCTTTACAAAGTCTATGCAACAGAGAATATTGCATCTCCTTCCCATTGCAGTGCGTGTGCTCGACTCCAGTGCAGCCAGGGGGAACTTGCAACTCAGAGGCAGAGGAGTAAAAATAGAGGAAGTGGGTTGAATGTTACCTGAGGGCTCCATGATGTAGAGTTAAGGCTGGATGGTGCTGGTGAATTGGTTCGAGTGCCGCATTGAATGGCATTTACTGCTGCTGTGAGATGGTTTTATTTCTCTATGTGCAATCTTACGAGTGGCCATGTGGCTATGCCATTTTTCGTCCCACGCCACTGCCATTAGATCACTCTTTGTGTACACCCACATCTGGGAATATGCATATATCATTTATAGTAAACATATAGTTGAAATACAATCCAACATATGCATGAAATGTGTTGGTTCTCTTATATTAAGAAGTGTAGGTTCAAGTCATACAGTACAACCATGACCAACCACTAGTTCCGAAAGCGGAATGTTATAGCCATTGCCATCTACTCCTCCAAAGATATATACTAGCTCTATGTAGTGGAGAAGCCCAGGCTCATTATAATATTATCCAAGCTTTCTCTAAGATAATCCTATTGGAAGCTTGGTTGAACAAATGCCTTTACAATGAGTTATGAGAGACTATTTATAGCAAAGGATGGGGTGACCCTTGAGATTCCCCTTTGTGACTGTTCATATATCCTCATGACTCTTCAACTACTCTAAGCCTCTTACGTTCAACTATTGACACTTGTAATTTCACTCAACAAGACGTTACATTGCAATGCACATGACCCATGTGAGACAAAATGGCTTGAGCAAGCCATGCAAGACATCATTGACATGCAAACCATTGTGGTGAGACCAATTCTTTGACATCCTTGTGATGGTCGATGGTGACGAATTGATGCCAAGCTTGGTCGTCTGTGATGGTGTCTGTGCACTCAATGGTGACATCCTACTGAAAGAGAACTCTTGCCCCTGTTGCATCTGGGTACACCAATATGGGCCCTCTGTCCAACTCATTTGATAGCACACGCATCAACATCTTGAGTGTGGTTGGACCAGTAACATACTGATGCATAGTGTCTGTGTTGATCTCTAAGTGTGTGTTGGTGACCATGCACATCAACTTGTCGAAGTACATGTTCAGCTCCAATTGGACTTGCTTCTTGTCTTCACCTCTTTGAGTGTGCCAAATGGGTGGGATCGCATGTGTACGCACAATAACATGCATGATGTTAAATTCCCTTAAATGCGATCAATAGAACCGCTCACTTTGTATGCTCCGTCCCAGCTGCTAGGATGGATCTATAACTTGTATGGGTGCAATTTCATCTGTCTGTGCATGTTGTGCCCCCTGTTGTACCTATTCCTGTTGCAACTTATTCTCTCAGCTATGTAGCACCAATTCTTCCTTAAGTTGTTGCTTCAGCACATGCAACTCATTCTTTGTTTCTTTCTCTGCCTTCACGCGATCTTCGTGTCACACTGTCACCTCATAACCTCAATCTCCAAGGATAATTTCATCATGAGCGGATCTGCTTTGAACTTGCAGCTTTTTTCCACCTCTATGTTGTCAACAACCTTCCTCTTGCATTCGTCGCGTGCAGGTGTGCTACCTTCTACTACTACTGATGTTTTTTCCCGTTGTGATGCCATTTTCATTCATATTGATGTCCTTATCTACAAACAACTTGATGTCTTCATAGGTAGGCAAGCTCATAGACACTTGCTTGGCTGCAACCCCTGTTGTTCTCTTAACGGTGTCCTTTGACTATGCTCTCCTGAAAGCCACTATACTTGTGTTGTTGAGAGATAGATGAACACCTGGTGATGCTTGGGGACATAACAACACTCATGAAAATCAATCTTTCAGTCGAAAACCAAAACAAACTTAAGGACTTACTTGCACATACCTATGTGATTGATCGTGAAGGTTGCACAATTTCCATCGGGAGGTCGGGAGACTGACTGCCAAAATTGTGTAAGGCACAATTTGGGCTATTAGAAGGTTGATTGACTATTGGAACTATGCAATGCACAGTCCGTCCTAGCCTGTTGAGGAAGTGACATGCAACCAACAAACTGCATTGTGCAGTTTCTGTGGCCAACAAGACACTGCCATCAAGAATTGCGCAATGCAATCTTGGATGTTAGTGTTGGGCCAAACTTGCACAATTTCTGGAGGGAAGGTAGATCCTTCGCTTCTGGAAGTGTGCAATGCTGGTCGGGCAAGGTACATTTCGGGCCAAGGTAGATTAGACTGGTTGACAGGTAACTGAAAATGTGAGAAGTCTAAATGCATGATGAGATGAGTGCAAACAAGAGTGAATGACACACATGCAAACATCAAGTGTAGGATTCAGGAAATGAGAAAGCATGCGTGTGTGTGAAGCAAGTCGCCGCAACAATGATTGTTCGTGAAAAAACAGTGTCGTGCATGTGACACAAGTGAGATGCGAAAGAAAACTAAAATGGTGCTTCTACCAGCTAACATACATCAAAACGATAGCAAACTCTCACTGAAATCAAGCAGACAACACTCACACTAAGCGAAACACAAAAAGCGACAAAAATGTTGCACGAGACATGAAAATTGGGCTTACCTTGAAATAGTTGAGCTGAATGTGCCGATGACTCCTAGATGCAATGTGGGATGTTAAAGCTGCAAGGTCGATGTGAGGAATGAGATCTGTAGCATCCGGTTGACGAGTTTTGATAAAATCAAGGTTGTGGCGAGCATGCCACAAATCTAGGAAAAGTGACACTTGGCAGGAGGTTTCTTAAATGATCCTTACATGTAACCTCCAGCTGCTAAAAATAGATCCCTGAATCAAGGGATGGCTTTGCATGCTGCCTTGGGAGAAGCAATCCATGCATGAAAATCAGTTTTTCTCGGTCCCGGAGGGAACCGGTCAACCTGGAGGCACATGCATCGGTCTGTGAGCTTGGGATGAAAATCTGAGCAGTTTCTGGGCTGAGAAGAGATGGTTGTCCTAGAGAGATTGCACAATTTATGAGAGGAATAGGTGATTGTCTCCAAGGACTGCAATTTTTCTGAGTTGACCAGCTGTCCTGGGTCAGGCCTCACAATTTTCTCAAGGAAGCCTTTCTGGCTGTATCTCGCAATTTCTGAGTTGAGTAGTTGTCTTGGGTCAGACCTCGCAATTTTCTTAAGGAAGCATGTATAACTATATCTCGCAATTTCTGAGCTAAGGAGTTTTCCTGGGTCAGACCTCACAATTTTCTCAAGGAAGCCTGTCTAACTGTATTACGCAATTTCTAAGCCCAACAAGCTGCCTGGCTGGAATTGTGAAATTTTTGCTAGCTGTTGGGTTGGCTATCCCAAAGGGTTTGAGCAATTTCTGGGAGCAGCAGGTGACTGTTGCCCAAAATTGCGCAATTTTTGGGCTGAGCAGCTGTCTTGGGATGAATTGGTCATTTTTATAGAGGAAGAATGTAAGGAAAAATTTGCAATTCTTAAGCCCAGCTGGCTATCCAACTCGGTTTCCACAATTTCTGGAGGGAAGGTTGGCTCCCCTCTAGAATTGCACAATTCCCAGAGGGAGCTTCTCCACCAGCAAATGACATTAAGTCCGAAAAGTAGCATGTGAAGGGGGGGAACGAACTTGCATGCACAGGGTGGCAAGACTCTATGAAATAGCTGAAGCCGATGTGCTTGACGGTGCAAGATATGCTGCTGAGGATGGTCGGTAGGGAGGCTCCAAAGAGAAGCTAAGGAAAAAATTTGGAGGGTTCTTGTAGCCTCTAAAACACTTGGCGACACACTAGTAGAACTCAAGTTCTCTGAACGGACCTTGTTCATGAAAATCAAGTCTAACACCTCCGGAAGTATTGGTCAGTTTTGTGGTCGTCTTGGCTTCCACACTTGCTTGATTGTAAGATGTAGCATCTTCCAAGCCCTTGGTTGGTCGAAACACATTCCAAGTCAAGCCAACACATTTTTTTTTATTGGGGATGAGGCATATATTGGTGCACAAGTAGTATACTCATCAAAGTTTTAGTTTCATCTCTGGTGTTGCTTCGCTACTAGCAAGCCTGGACAGTACCCTAACGGAGTCATGTAGGAACACAAGCATCGCTTCGCTGCCAGCGAGCCTGGTCAATACCCTGGCGGAGTTACTTGCATCACCTATCTGCGCAGGAAGCCTTTCTCTTCTTTCGCCTTATTCATTTTTCTTTTTTTCAAAATTTTTCACTTTTTCGCTTTTTCATTTTTCATTTTCATAATTGTGTGTAACACTTATTCATTTCAGAGGTGGAAGAGGGATCCCGACTTATTGAGATCAGAAGAGGTTGTTCCTTCAAAGAAGTATTTTATATATACCTCTAACATGCTTGTTAATGTTTTCCCTCTCACCTTACACTACTTGACTGAGCTAACAAGGGTTAACCCAAAAACAACCGACTAGAGTAGCTGATACTAGTTAGTGCGTAAGTGTTGTGTTTTCACCAAGGTTCACTTCAAACAATACGTATTTTCCATTGGCGTATCATGTACTGAAGATAAACATTTCTTCATATAGAGGTAGGACAACAAATAACCAAGTAGTGATAGCTGCACAAGGCCTTTTGTACTTTACCCAGCTTTTTTCAAAAGTCGCACATGGTTTCATGTGAAACTAACCTACGAGCGCAAAACAAGCAGACAAACACAAAACAAAGCAAAAGCAAGAGTAATTGAGAAAGTAAAGCAAAAACTAAACAAGCAAGAAGACAAACAAACATGCGAGGTAAGTAAGCAAACAAGCATGCATGCAAACAACCAAAAGTAAACACTAATCCTACTCCTAAACTAACGATGCATGGGCCTGATCACATGAAGTGATACTTCCAATGCAGTCACCGATGCATTGGTTGACCCATGTTGGTGAAGGCATGGTTCGTGAATAAGACAACAATGTGAACCAGCAAACAATAAAGATATAACAGTGAAGAAAAAGGCACTTCGGGTTTAAATGCATCCATACAACATAAGTGAGTGCAAGTGCATGACATGTGGTACGTGGACTTACCATGGTGTTGTTTGACACTATGTGCAAATGTTAAGCATACACACACTCTTGACTATGACATGCAAGCAGACGAAAGAAACAAAGACAACTTGTGTCACGCGTGTGATTATTGTGTAAGATTCCTCCAGTGCATGAGCAATGGGATCGTGTAGTTCGAGTGGAGGAAGTGAAATATGAGTGTTAGATTGTTCATTAGTGCATACATATGAGTGATGAGGCGCTTCAGTCATTTTACCAATTTCCTGATCGGAAGTGAAACCAACCTTAGGACAGCAACAACCTGACATAACCATTAGCTCAGGCTAAAATGCCTTGACAATTTGCGGGGTTTCGACTTTGTAGAAAGATAGATCATCGTAGACTAGTGTCTTAGATAGATTAACAACAATTGAATCAACATCATGATCGGATAACGAGGTAAAGAGATCACGACAACCAAGATCAAAAAACTCAGGATGTTGGTCGACATCCTCATGATTTGATGCATCGCACAGAGGGGTAGATGAGAAGAAAGAATTTTCATCCTCTTCGTTTCCAGAAAAGATAGGCAAAAAATCAAGTGGATGTTCAAAGAATGATTGGTCCTCTCCATTGTCATATGATGGACTGATATTTGGTGTGTCCTGCAAATGATCAACAATGGGTGCGTTACTTCGTGGATGGAGATAGACATGAAAAATCGGGATGGAAGTATCACCAAGGAAGTCAGGAAAAAATGGAGGAGGTCTAGATAGATAGGGATCGTCCTCTGTTGTCGGTGGATGTTCAAGCTCCCATTCATACTCTTCATGAATGACAGTGCATGTTGGTTGTGCAACACCAACTCCGTCGATAGATCGATCCTCGTTCAAAATAGGTGTAGAGTTTGGAGCAAAAGAACACAAGGCAATGCAATATGGAGGATGACCAAAATATGAGGACGGACGTTGAGGTACGAAATACATGTGATAACCCATGGGATTTCCAATCAAGCTTGTGCGAAAATTGGAAGAAGCGATGTCAGGAGGATGTGACGGTTGAACAGATGTGTGTTCATGCTTTCCCACATCTATGATGGTGGAGTCGTTTGATGAGGGGACGACGGAAAATCACTTCTGACAGCGACCGTGTTTGTCTATGATTTCACAACTCCGTCATCGAAGTATGCTGAGAGGGGTTTGAGCTTGAACTTATTATTGGGATTTACAGATTGGATATCGCCTTGACCGTGGTTTCGCACAAAGGCAAGTAATATGTCCCTATTGGTAGCAAGGGTGTGACATGTGCGGTAAGTCAAAGAAGGTGTATGAGCAGTTCTAACACACGGAGGGTGAGGTGAGTGCACCCCTTGGAAACCTATGATAGCACAGAGTTAAGAAGGGAACACACGGGAAAAGATGTACCACAACATGGAAGGAAAGTTAGCTAGCAATCCATTGTGATGGTTAAACCAACAACACATTCCAGTAAGATTCATACATACATATACAAAAAACAGCTACACATGCATGCATAAGCAAACATATACATATATCATTTAGATTAAACAGATAGCTAAAATACAATACGACATATGCATGAAATGTGTTGGCTCTGTTATATTAAGAAGTGTAAGTTCCAGTCATACAATACAATCATTACCAACCACCAGTTCCGACAACGGAACGTTACAGTTACTGCTGCATGCTCCTCCAAAGAGATATGCTAGCTTTGTGTAGTGGAGAAGCCAAGGATGATCACAATATTGTCCAAGCTTTCTCTAAAATACTCCTATTGGAAGCTTGACTGACCAAAAGCCTTTACAATGAGTTATGGGAGACTATTTATAGAAAAGGGTCGAGTGACCCTTGAAATTCCGCTTTATGACTGTTCATATGTCCTCAAGACTATTCAACTACTCTATGATTGTTACATTCAACTATCAACACTTGAAATTTTACTCAACAAGACGTTACATTACAATGCACATGTACCCATGTGAGACGAAATGGCTTGAGCAAGCCATGCAAGACATCACTAACACTCGGACCATTGTGGTGAGACCAACTCTTTGACATCCTTGTGATGGTCGATGGTGATGAACTGATGCCAAGTTTGGTCGTCTGTGAGGGTGTCCATGCGCTCAATGGTGACATCCTGCTGAAAGTGAACTCTTGCCCCCATTGCATCTAGGTATGCCAATATGGGCCCTCTGTCCAACTTGTTTGATAGCATGCACATCATCGTCTTGAGTGTGGCTTGACCAGCAACATATTGATGCATAGTGTCTATGTTGATCTCCAAGTGTCTGTTGGTGACCATGCGCATCAACTTTTTGAAGTACATGTTCAGCTCCGGTTGGACTTGCTTCTTATCTTTGTCTCGGTGAGTGTGCCAAATGGGTGGGATCGCATTCACGCACATAATAACATGCACGTTGTTGAATTACCTTGCATGCAATCAACAACACTACTCACCTTGTCTTCTTTGTGCCAGCTGCTGGGATGGATCTATAACTTGTATGGGCGCAGTTTCATCCATCTATGCATGTTGCACCCCCTGTTGTACTTGTTCTTGCTGCAACTCATTCTCTCATCTATGCAGCTCCAATTCTTACTTGAGTTGCTAATTCAACATATGCAACTCCTTATTTGTTTCTTTCTCTACCTTCGTGCGATCTTTGTGTTGCACTGTCACCTCATAGCCTCAAACTCCAATGTTGCTTTAGTCATAAGTGGATTTGCTTTGAAGTTGCAGCTTTTTTCCACCTCTATGCTATCAACAACCTTCCTCTTGCATTCATTGTGTGCAGGTGTGCTGCCTACTATTACTGCTAATAGTGCTACTCGTGATGCGTTTTCCATTCATCTTGATGTCCTTGTCTACAAACATCTTGATGTATTTATAGGTAGGCAATCTCATAGACACTTTCTTGGCTGCGACCCCCGTTGTGCTCTTAACAGTGTCCTTTGACTCTTCTCTACTAAAAGACATTATACTTGTGCTGTTTAAGGACATACGAACACTTGTGATTCTTGGGGACATAGGAACATCCATGACAAGCAATCTGCCAGTCGAAAACCAAAAAAACTTGAGGACTCACTTGCAACATACCTGTGTGATTGATCGTGGACGTTGTGCAATTTCTTTTGGGAGGTTGGGAGACTGACTGCCAAAACTACGCAAGGCATAGTCCAGGTGTTATGAGGTTGATTAAATGTTGGAATTACACAATGCACAGTCTAGCCTAGCCTACTAAGGACTGAAACTACGCAATGCGCAATTTCAGTCAGCAGTGACATGCAACCAACAAATTGCATTGCGCAGTTTAAAGGGCCAGCAGGACACTGCCTCCAAGAATTGCAAAATACAAGCATGGAGGTCAGTGTTTGGCCAGAATTGCTCAATTTCTAGAGGGAAGGCAAAGCCTTCACTTCTGAAAATTCACAATGCTAGTCGGGCAAGGCACAATCTGAGCCAAGGCAGCGTAGACCAGTTGACTAGTGACTAAAACAGTGAGAAGTTTGAATGCATGATGAGATTAGTGCAAACAAGAGTGAATGATCATACATGCAAACAACAAGTGCAGGATTGAGGAAACGGGAAAGCATGCATGTGTGTGAAGCGAGTTTCCACAGAGACGACCGTTCGTGCAAAAAAGTGTCATGCACGTGACAACAGTGAGATGCGAAAAAAAAATGAAACGATGCTTCTACAAGCTAACATACATCAAAACAACAGTAAGCGCTCATCGAAATCAAGCAGACAACACTCACACGAAGTGAAACAAAAAAAGAGACATAAACGCATTGTGAGACATGAAAACCGAGATTACCTCGAAACAACTGAGTTGAATGTGATAACCACTCCTAGATGCAATGTGGGATGTTAGGGTTTCAAGGTCGATGTGAGGAATGAGCTCTGCAGCGTCCGGTTGATGAGTTTTGATAAAATCGAGGTTGTGGCACACATGCCACAAATCTGGGGAAAACGACACTTGAAGGTAAGTTTCTTAAATGATACTTGCATGTAACCTCCAACTGCTAAAAATAGATCCCTGAATCAAGAGATGACTTTGCATGCTACCTTGGGAGAAGCAGTCTATGCATGAAAATCAATTTTGCTCAGTCCCGAAGGGATCCAGTCAACCTAAAGGCACATGCATCACTCTACGAGTCTGGGATGAATATTTATACACTTTATGGGCTGAGCAGAGATGGTTTTCCTAGAGGGATTGTGCAATTTATGAGAGGAACAAGTGACTGTCTCCCAGGATTGTGATTTTTCTAGGCTGAGCAATTGTCCAGGGTTAGACCTCACAATTTTCTCAAGGAATCCTATCTGACTGTATCTCACAATTTCTGAATTGAGAAGTTGTCCTAGGTCAGACCTCGAAATTTTCTCAAGGAAGCCTATCTGACTGTATTTTGCAATTTCAGATCTGAACAACTGTCCTGGGTCAGACCTTGCAATTTTCCCAAGGAAGCGTGTCTGACTGTATTGTGCAATTTCTGAGCCTAGCAGGCTGTCTGGGTGGATTTGTGCAATTTTTTCTAGTTGCTGTATTGGTTGTCCCATAGGGATTATGCAATTTCTAGGAGCAGTAGCTGACTACTGCCCATAATTGTGCAATTTCTAGGTTGAGCAGCTGTCCTGGGATGAATTGCGCAATTTTTTAGAGGAAGATTGTCATGAATAATTGCGCAATTTTGGAAACTAGTTGGGTGTCCAGCTGGGTTCACACAATTTTTGGAGGGAAGGTTGGTTCCCCTCCAGAATTGCACAACTCCCAAAGGAAGTTTCTAAGCCAGAACTAACACTAAGTTCGGAAAGTAGCCTATGAGGGGGGGGGGGGGGGGGTGGGGAATTTTCATATAGAGGCTGACAAGACTCTAGGAAACAGCTGAAGTTGATGTTCTTGATAGTGCAAGACATGCTACTAAGGATGTTTGGTAGGGAGGCTCCAAAACCAAGCTAAGGAAAAATTTTGGAGGGTGGTTGTAGTCGTTACTACACTTGGTGACACACTGGTAGAACTTTAGTTCTCTGAATGGATCTTGTTCGTGAAAAGCAAGTCTAACACCTCTGGATGTATTGTTGACTTCTCTGGTCGACTTGGTTTCCACACTTGCCTGATTATAAACTGTAGTGTTTGCCAAGCCCTTGGTCGGTTGACACACATTCCAAGGCAATTCAACGCAGTTGTTTTGATTGGGGATGAGGGGTATATTGGTGCACAAGCAGTATAGTCGTCAAAGTTTTAGTTTCATCTCTAGTGTTGCTCCATTGCCAAAAAGGCCTGGATAGTACCCCAGTGGAGTCACGCAACAACATAAGCATCGATCTACTGCCAGCGAGCTTGGTCAGTACTCGGAAAAGTTACTTTCATCACCTCTCTATGCAGGAAGCATTTCTCTTCTTTCACCTTATTCATTTTTCATTATTTTGAAATTTTCACTTTTTCATTTTTCATTTTTCATTTTCATAACTATGCATAGCACCTATTCATTTCAGAGGCGGAAGAGGGATCCTGACTTATTGAGAGCAGAAGAGGTTGTTCCTTCAGAGAAGTAGTTTATATATACCTATGACGTGCTTGTTAAGGCTTCCCCCTCACCTTACTCTACTTGACTGAGCTGACAAGGATTAACCCAAAAACAATCGACTAGAGTAGGTGATATTAGTTTATGCGTAAGCGTTGTGTTTTCACCAAGGTTCACTTCGAATGGTACATATTTTCCATTAGCGTATCATGTACTGAAGATAACAAGTTCTTCATATAGAGGTAGGACGATAGATAACCAAGTAGTGATCGCTGCACAAGGCCTCTTGTCCTTTACCCAGCTTGTTTCAAGAGTCACACATGGTTTCATGTGAAACTAACCTACGAGCACAAAACAAGCAGACAAACACAAAACAAAGCAAACACATGAGTAACTGCGAACTCAAAGCAGAGAGAAAACAAGAAATAAGACAAACAAACATGCGAGGTAAGTAAGCAAACAAGCATGCAAGAAAACAACCAAAAGAAAACACTACTCCTACTCCTAAACTAACAATGCATGAGCCTGATCACGTGAAGTGATACTTCCAATGCATCCATTGGTGCATTGGTTGACCCATGTTGGTGAAGGCATGGTTCACAAGCAAGATAGTAGTGTGAACTAGCAAAAACAGAGATATAACAATGAAGACAAAGACACTTCTGGTTTAAATGCATCCATAGAACATAAGTGAGTGCAAGTGCATGACGTGTGGTCTGTGGACTTACCATGGTGTTGTGTGACACTATGTGCATATGTTAAGCATACACACACTCTTGACTATGAGATGCAAGCAAACAAAAGTAACAAATACAACTTGTGTCACGCATGCGTGATTGTTGTGTAACATTCCTCCAATGCATGAGTGATGGGATCATGTAGTTCGAGTGGAGGAAGTGAATTATGAGTGTTAGATCACAACAACCAAGATCAAAAAATTCAGGATTTTGGTCAACATCCTCATGATTTGATGAATCGCACAGAGGGGTGGGTGGGAAGAAAGAATGTTCATCCTCTTCATTTCAGGAAAAGATAGATGAAAAATCAATTGGATGTCCAAAGAATGATTGGTCCTCTCCATTGTCATATGATGGACTGACATTCGGTGTGTCCTGCAAATGATCAACAATGGGTGCATCCGTGGATGGAGATACACATGAAAAATTGGGATGGAAGGATCACCAAGGAAGTCAGGGAAAAATGGAGGAGATACGGACAGACAGGGATGGTCCTCTACTGTTAGTGGATGTTTAAGCTCCTAGTCATACTCTTCATGAATGACAACACATGTTGGTTTTGCACCACCAAATCCATTGATAGATCGATCCTCGTTCAAAACAGGTGTAGAGTCTAGAATGGAAGAACACAAGATAGTGTAATATGGAGGATGACCAGAATACAAGCACAGAGGTTGAGGTACGAAATACATGTAATGACCCGTGGGATTCTCAACCAAACTTGCACAAAAATCAAAAGGAGTGATGTTGGGAGGATGTGACGATTGAACAAATGTGTGTTCATTCTCTCCCACATCACTCTACAATGGTGGAGATGTTTGATGAGGGGATCGTAGACAGTCACTAGTGACAGCAACCATGTCCTTCTGTGATTGCACAGCTCCATAACCGAAGTACATTGAGAGGGGTTTGAGCTTGAACTTCTTCTTAGGATTGATAGATTGGAGAAGGCAATATTCAAATCTGTCCATGAGATACTGGAATTTCATCTAAATTTTTGTGGCTTCAAACATGAATAGACGAAAGTGCTATGAAAACTCCATAGGTGATTCGTGTGGGACCTTCCATTGTTTTAATAATTTTTTATCAAGTACTTTAGGATCAAAATGGTGGAAAACAGATTCAATTAGATCATTGAACTGCTTGAATGAGTGCACGGAGTTATGAGGTAGTGTGCCACACCATTGCAATGGGTGGTCATGAAGTGTGTGTACGAGCAACAAATAGACTTATGTTTCATTAAAATCTTCCATGCCCTTCATGAGCGCATGGAAGTCATCTAAGTGCTCATGCCAGGCCACTTCGCCTTCACCATCATATGTGGTTTGTGACAAGTGATCCCAGGTCTCCCTCTCAATGTGAAAGATATGTCTATTGGATAGACATTTCAGAGGGTTAACTATAACAAACTCCATGATAGATGTGCGAAGACTCAAAATAGATGATGAGGACTCATCTTGTCATCTAGCCCTCCTTCTAGCACCAGAAATGCTGACGGTACTGGACCCGCCAACATGTCAGGGGATTTCCCCAGTAAGAAGTCCCAATTAGACCTCATACCGTTTTGTGTAGGAGTCCTAGCAATTAGTCATACGGTATCGCCTTGACCGCGGTTTTGCACAGAGGCAAGTAAGATGTCCTTGTTGGTAGAAAGGGTGTGACATATACGGTAAGTTAAAGAAGGTGTATGAGCAGTTATAACACACAGAGGGTGAGGTGAGTGCACCCCTTGGAAACCTGTGATAGCATGGAGTTAAGAAGGGAACGCACGAGCAAAGATGCACCACAACATGGAAGGAAAGTTAGCTAGCAATCCAAAGTGATGCTTAAAACAATAACACATTTTAGTAAGATTCATACATACATATACAGAAAATAGATACATGCATGCATAAGAAAACATATACATATATCATTTAGAGTAAATAGATAGCTAAAATACAATACGACATATGCATGAAATGTGTTGGTTCTGTTATATTAAGAAGTGTAAGTTCCAGTCATACAATACAACCATGACCAACCACTAGTTCTGATAGCGGAACATTACAGTCACTGTCGCATGCTTCTCCAAAGAGATATACTAGCTCTGCACAGTGGAGAAGCCAAGTCTCATTACAATATTGTCTAAGATTTCTCTATGGTACTCCTATTGGAAGCTTGGCTGACCAAAATCCTTTACAATGATTTATGGGAGACTATTTATAGAAAAGGGTGGGGTGAACCTTGACATTCCCTTTTGTGACCGTTCATCTATCCTCATGACTCTTCAACGACTCTATGATTGTTACATTCAACTATCGACACTTGAACTTTCACTCTACAAGACATTACATTACAAAGCACATGCACCCATGTGAGAAAAATGGCTTGAGCAATCCATGAAAGACATTACTGACACTCAGAATGTTGTGGTGAGACCAACTCTTTGACATCCTTGTGATGGTCGATGGTGACGAACTGATGCCAAGCTTGGTCATTTGTGATGGTGTCCGTGCGCTTAATGGTGACATCTTGTTGAAAGCGAACTCTTGCCCCTGTTGCATCTGGGTACACTGATATGGGCCCTTTGTCCAACTTGTGTGATATCATGTGCATCAACGTCTTGAGTGTGGCTAAACCAACAACATACAAATGCATAGTGTTTTTTTTGATCTCCAGGTGTGTGTTGGTGACCATGCACATCAACTTGTCAAAGTACATGTTTAGCTCCAGTTGGACTTGCTTCTTGGCTTCACCTCGGTAAGTGTGCCAAATGGGTGGGATTTCATGCATGCGCATAATAACATGCATGTTGTTGAATTCCCTCACATGTGATCAACAACACTACTCATCTTGTCAGCTCCATGCCAGCTATTGGGATGGATCTATAACTTGTATGGGTGTAGTTTTATCTATCTATGCATGTTGCACCCCCTGCTATACTTGTTCCTACTGCAACTCATTCTCTCGTCTATGTAGCTCCAGTTCTTCCTTTAGTTGCTGATTTAGCACATGTAACTCCTTCTTTGTTTCTTTATTTTCCTTTGCGCGATCTTCTTTTTGCGCCTTCACCTCATAGCCTCAATATCCAAGGTTGCTTTCGTCATGAGCGGATTTGTTTTGAACATGTAGCTTTGTTTCGCCTTTATGTTGTCAACAACCTTCCTCTTGCATTTGTCGCGTGCAGGTGCGTTGCCTTCTCCTACTGCTAATGGTGTTGCCCGGTATGATGTCGTTGCCATTCATCATGATGTCCTTGTCTACGAACAACTTGATGTCTTCATAGGTAGGCAAGCTCATAAACACTTTCTTGGCTACAACCCCCATTGTGCTCTTAACGATGTCCTTTGAATTTTCTCTCCTGAAAGCCATTGTACTTGTGTTGCTTAGAGATAGATGAACATCTGCGATGCCTGGGGACATAGAAACACTCATGACAAGAAATATGTTAGTCGAAAACCAAAACAACTTGAGGACAAACTTGCAACATACTTGTGTGATTGATCGTGAAGGTTGCACAATTTCTGCTGGGAGGACGAGAGATTGACTGCCAAAACTACGTAAGGCACAGTCCATGTTGTTAGGAGGCTGATTGATTGCTGGAATTGCGTAATGCACAGTCCAGCCTGGCCTACTGAGGACTGAAACTGCGTAATGTGCAATTTCAGTCAGCAGTTACATGCAACCAGCAAACTGCATTGCATAGTTTTTAGGGCCAAAAGAACATTGCCTCTAAGAATTATGCAATGCAAGCCTGGAGGTCAGCGTTGGGCCAGACTTGTGCAATTTCTGGAGGAAAGGCAAAGCCTTCGCTTCTGAAAATGCGCAATGCTAGCTGGGCAAGGCACAGTTCGGGACAAGGCAGCCTAAAAACGTGAGAAGTCTGAATGCATGATGAGATGAGTGCAAACAAGAGTGAATGATCATACATGAAAACAACAAGTGCAGGATTCAAGAAATGGGAAAGCATGCATGTGTGTGAAGCGAGTCCTTGGAACGACGACTGTTCGTGCAAAAATAGTGTCATGCATGTGACATCAGTGAGATGCGAACAAAAACTGAAACAATGCTTCTACAAGCTAACATATATCAAAACGACAGCAAGAGCTCACTGAAATCAAGTAGACAACACTCACACAAAGCCAAACACAAAAAGAAATAGAAACGTAGTGCGAGACATGAAAAGTGGGCTTACCCGAAAATAACTAAGTTGAATGTGCCAACTACTCCAAGATGTAATGTGGGATGTCAAAGCTGCAAGGTCGATGTGATGAATGAGCTTTGCAGCATCTGGTTGATGAGTTTTGATAATATCGAGCTTTTGGTGCGCATGCCACAAATTTATGAAAAGCGACACTTGACGGGTGGTTTGTGAAATGATCCTTGCATGTAACCTCCAGCTGCTAAAAATAGATCCCTGAATCAAGGGATGCCTTTGCATGCTGCCTTGGGAGAAGTAGTCCATGCATGCAAATTAGTTTTGCTCGGCCCCGGAGGGAACCGGTCAACTTGAAGGCACATGCAACGGCTTGTGAGCCTAGGATGAAAATTTGCACAGTTTCTGGGTTGAGCAAAGATTGATATCCCAAAGGGGTTGCGTAATTTATGAGAGGAACAGGTGATTGTCTCCTAGGATTGCGTAATTTCTGGGCTAAGTAGATGTCCTGGGTCAGACCTCACAATTTTATCAAAGAAGCCTGTTTGACTGTATCTCGTAATTTATGAGTTGAGTAGCTGTCCTAGGTTAGACCTCGCAATTTTCTCAAGGAATCTTGTCTAGCTATATCTCACAATTTATTAGTTGAGTAGTTGTCTTTGGGTCAGACCTCGCAATTTTCTCAAGGAAGCGTGTCTGACTGTATTACGTAATTTCTGATCCCAGCAGGCTACCTGGCTAGATTTGTGCAATTTTTGCTAGCTGCTAAGCTAGTTGTCCCAGAGGGATTGCACAATTTTTGGGAGCAAAAGGTGACTACTGCCCAGAATTGCGCAATTTCTAGGTTGAGCAACTGTCCTGGGATGAATTACCTAATTTTTTAGAGGAAGACAGTCAGGAAGAATTGCACAATTTTGGAGCCCAGCTGGGTGTCCATCATGGTTTGCGTATTTTCTAGTGGGAAGGTTAGTTCCGCTCCAGAATTGTGCAATTCCCATAGGGATCTTCTCAACCAACAACTAACACTAAGTCTAGAAAGCAGCCTGTGGGGGGTTGGGGGGGGGGGGGGCGACAAACTTGCATGCACAGCTAACAAGACTCTATGAAACATATGAAGCTGATGTGCTTGACAGTGAAAGACATGCTACTGAGGATGATTGGTAGCAAGGCTCCAAAACGAAGATAAGGAAAAAAAATTTGAGGGTGGTTGTAGCCACTACAACACTTGGCGACACATTGGTAGAACTCCAGTTCTCTGAATGGACCTTGTTCGTGAAAAGCAATTCTAACACCTCCAGAAGTATTGTTTAGTTATCAGGTCATCTTGGTTTCAACACTTGCTCAATGATTGTAAGATCTAGTATCTACCAAACCCTTGGTCGATCGACACACATTCCAAACCAATCCAAAACAGTTGTTTTAATTGGGGATGAGAGGTATATTGGTGCACAAGCAGTATAATCGTTAGATTTTTAGTTTCATCTCTGATGTTGCTTCGTTTCCAACATGCTTGGATAGCACCCTAGCGGAGTCACGCAGGAAGACAAGCATCGCTTCACTGACAGCAAGCATGGTCAATACCCCGGTGAAGTTACTTGCATCACCTCTATGCCCAAGAAGCCTTTCTCTTCTTTTCCCTTATTCATTTTTCATTTTTTCAAAAATTTTCACTTTTTCATTTTTCATTTTCATCACTGTGCATAGCACTTATTCATTTTAGAGGCGGAAGAGGGATCCCGACTTATTGAGAGAAGAAAAGGTTGTTCTTTCAGAGAAGTAGTTATATATACCTCTGATGTGTTCGTTAAGGTTCCTCCCCTCGCCTTACTCTACTTGACTAAGTTGACAAGGATTAACCCAAAAACAACCGACTAGAGTAGGTGATACTAGTTAGCGCACAAGCATTGTGTTTTTCCAAGGTTCACTTCGAACAATACGTATTTTTCATTAGCGTATCATGGACTGAAGATAACAAGTTCTTCATACAGAGGTAGGATGACAGATAACCAAGTAGTGATAGCTACACAAGGCCTCTTATACTTTACCCAACTTGTTTCAAGAGTCACACACGGTTTCATGTGAAACTAACCTATGAGTGCAAAATAAGAAGATAAACACAAAACAAAGCAAAAGCAGAAGTAACTGCGAAAGCAAAGAGAAAAGAAAACAAACAAGTAGAAAAACAAACATGAAACGTAAGTAAGAAAACAAGCATGCAAGAAAACAACCAAAAGCAAACACTACTCCTACTCCTAAACTAATGGTGCATGGGCTTGATCACGTGAAGTGATACTGACAATGCAACCACCAGTGCATTGGTTGACCCCTGTTGTTGAAGGCATGGTTTGTCAACAAGATGGCAGTGCAAACAAACAAACAAGAAAGATATAACAGTGAAGACAAAGACACTTCGGGTTTAAATGCGTCCACAAAACATAAGTGAGTGCATGCACATGACATGTGATTTGTGGACTTACCATGGTGTTGTGTGACACTATGTGCAGATGTTAATTATATGCACACTCTTAACTATGACATGCAATAAAATGAAAGAAACAAACACAACTTGTGTCGCGCACGCATGCTTGCTGTTTAAGATTCCTCCAATGCATAAGCGATGGGCATTGTGTAGTTCGAGTGGAGGAAGTGCAATTTGAGTGTTAGATTTTTCTTCAGTGCATACAAATGAGTGATGAGGAGCCTCAGGCGTTTGAATAATTTCTTGATTGGAAGTGAAACCAACCTCAGGACAGCGAGGACCTGACATAACCATCAGCTCGAGCTGAAGTTCCTCGACAATTTGTGGGGCTTCAACTTCGTCGATAGATAGATCATCGTAGACCAATGTCTTAGACAGATTAACAACAGTTGAATCAACATTGTGATCGGATGATGAGGTAAAGAGATCACGACAACCAAGATGAGAAGACTCAGGATGTTGGTCGGCATCCTCATGATTTGATGAATCGCATAGAGGGGTAAATGAGAAGCAAGAATGTTCATTCTCTGCGTTTCTAGAAAAGATATATGAAAAATCAAGTGGATGTTCAAAGAATTATTGGTCCTCTCTGTTGTTAGAAGATGGAATGCCATTCGATGTGTCTTGTTAATGATCAACAATGGGTGGGTTCATGGACGGAGATACACATGAAAAATCTAGGATGGCAGGATCACCAAGGAGGTCAGGAAAAAAGGAAGGAGGTAAGGATAGATAGGGATTGTCCTCTTCTATAGGTGGATGTTCAAGATCCTAGTCATACTCTTCATGAATGAAATCGCATGTTGGTTGAGCAACACCAACTCCGTTGATAGATCGATCCTCGTTCAAAACAAGCGTAGAGTCTAAAATGGAAGAACAAAAGACAGTGCAATCCAGAGGATGATCCAAATACGAGGATGGAGGTTGAGGTATGAAATACATGTGATAACCCATGGGATTCCAAACCAAACTTGCAGAAAAATCAGAAGGAGCATTGTCGAGAGGATGTGACGATTGAACATATGTGTGTTCATGCTCTCCCACATCACTCTGTGATGGTGGAGTTGTTTGATGAGGGGATTGCGGATAGTCACTTGTGACAACCACCATGTCTATTTGTGATTGCGCAGCTCCATCATCGAAGTATGCTGAGTGGGATTTGAGCTTGAACTTCTTCTTGGGATTGACAAATTGGATAAGGAAATATTCAAATCTTTCCATGAGATACGGAAATTTCATCTGACTTTTTGGGGCTTCAAACATGAATAGACATAAGCACTTTGAAAACTCCATAGGTGATTTGTGCAGGGCCTTCTCTTGTTTTAATAATTTGTTATCAAGTACTTCAAAATCAAAATGGTGGGAAACATGTTCGATTAGATTATTGAAATGCTTGACTGAGTGCATGGAGTTGAGAGGTAGTGTGCCAAACCATTGCAATGGGTGGTCGCGAAGTGTGTGTGCGAGCAGTGAATAGACATTTCTTTCATTAAAATTTTCCATGCCCTTCAAGAGTGCATGGAAGTCATCTAAGTGCTCAGGCTAGGCCAATTCGCCTTCACCATCATACGTTATTTGTGACAAGTGATCCCACAACTCCCTCTCGATGTGAAAGATATGTCCGTTGGACAAACACTTCCGAGGGAAAACTATAACAAACTCCATGATAAATGTGCGAAGGCTCAAAAAAGATGATTAGGACTCAACTTGTCATCTAGCCCTCCGTCTAGTGCCAGAGATGTTAATAGTCATAGACTTGCCAACATGTCAAGGGATCTCCCCGGTAAGAAGTCCCAATTAGACCTTAGACCATTTGGTGTAGGAGTCCCAACAGTGGGTTGTACAGTATCACCTTGACCACGGTTTCGCACAGAGGTAAGTAATGCGTCCCTGTTGGTAGCAAGGGTGTGACATATGTGGTAAGTCAAAGAAGATGTATGAGCTATTATAACACATGAAGGGTGAGGTGACTGCGCCCCTTGGAAACCTATGATAGCACGGAGTCAAGAAGGGAACACACGAGCAAAGATGCACCAGAACATGGAAGGCAAGTTAGCTAGCAGTCCAAAGTGATGGTTAAACCAACATCACAGTTTAGTAAGATTCATACATACATATACATAAAATAGCTACATATGCATGCGTAAGCAAATAGATACATATATCATTTAGACTAAACAGATAGCTGAAATAAAATACGACATATGCATTAAACGTATTGGATCTATTATATTCACAAGTGTAAGTTCCATTCATACAATACAATCATGATCAACCACTAATTCCGACAAATGTTACAGTCACTGTTGCCTACTCCTCCAAAGAGATATACTAGCTCTGCGTAGTGGAGAAGCCAGGGCTCATTACAACATTGTCCAAGCTTTCTCTAAGATACTCGTATTGGAAGCCCAAAATCCTGTACAATGAGTTATGAGAGACTATTTATAGCAAATTGTGGGGTGACCCTTGACATTCCCCTTTGTGACCATTCATCTATTCTCATGACCCTTCAAATAATTTATGATTGTTACATTCAACTATCGACACTTGAAATTTCACTTGACAAGACATTACATTACAATGCACATGTACCCATGTGAGACAAAATGGCTTGAGCAAGTCATGCAAGGCACCAATGACACTCGGACCGTTGTGGTGAGACCAACTCTTTGACATCCTTGTGATGGTCGATGGTGACGAATTGATGCCAAGATTTGTCGTCCGTGATGGTGTTCGTGCGCTCAATGGTGACATCCTGTTGAAAGTGAATTCTTGCCTCTATTGCATCCGGGTACACTGATATGGGCCCTCTGTCCAACTCATACAAAGAAAAACAAAAAAGAGATAGAAACGCAGCGTGAGACTTGAAAAGTGGGCTTACCCCGAAACAAATAAGTTGAATGTGCCGATGACTTGTATATGCAATGTGGGATGTAAAACCTATGAGGTCGATGTGAGGAATGAGCTCTGCAGCTTTCAATTGATGAGTTTTCATAAAATCGAGGTTGTGGCGCGCATACCACAAATCTAGGAAAAGCGACACTTGGCGGGAGGTTTCTTAAATGATCCTTGAATGTAACCTCCAGCTGCTAAAAATAGATCCCTTAATCAAGGGATTTCTTTGCATGCTCCCTTGGGAGAAGTAGTCCATGCATGCAAATCAATTTTGCTCGATCTTGGAGGGAACTGGTCAACCTAAAGGCACATGGATTAGTCTACGAGCCTGGGATGAAAATCTACGCAGTTTCTAGGCTGAGCAGAGATGGTTGTCCTAAAGGGATTGCATAATTTCTAAGAGGAACAGGGGACTGTCTCATCGGATTGCTCAATTTATGAGCTTAGCAGCTGTCCTGGGTCAGACCTTGCAATTTTCTCGAGGAAGCATGTCTAACTGTATCTCGCAATTTTTGAGATAAGCAGTTGTCCTGGGTCAGACATCGCAATTTTCTCAAGGAAGCCTGTCTGACTGTATCTCGCAATTCCTGAGCTGAGCAGCTATCCTGAGCCAGACCTCGCAATTTTCTCAAGGTAGTCTATCTAATTGTATTGCGCAATTTCTGAGACCAGCAGGTTGCCTGGCTAGATTTGTGTAATTTTTTCTAGCTGCTAGGTTGGTTTTCCTAATGGGATTGTGCAATTTTTGCGAGCAGAAGGTGACTGCTGCCCAGAATTGTGCAATTTCTGGGTTGAGCAGTTGTCCTTGGATGAATTGCACAACTTTTGAGAGGAATAATGTCAAGAAGAATTGCACAATTTTGGAGCCCAACTGGGTTTGCACAATTTCTGGAGGGAAGGCTGGTTCCCCTCTAGAATTGCACAATTCCCAGAGGGAGCTGCTCAACCACCAACTTACACTAAATCCGAAAAGCAACTTGTGGGGGGGGGGGGGGGGGCAAACTTGCATGCACAGGCTGACAAGACTCTATGAAATAGTTGAAGCTGATGTGCTTGACAGTGCAAGACATGCTGCTGAGGATGGTTGGTAGGGAGGCTCCAAAATGAAGCTAAGGCAAAATTTTGGAAGGCGGTTGTAGCCGCTACAACAGATTTGTGAAGAGAACCTTGTTTGATCATAATGTTTTTTGGTTTTTTTTTTTTAACTCCATGAAAGTTTTTGTTTATGTTCTTTTATCCTTGACAAACCTTCCACATTTTTTCATAAAGTGTTCATTCAAAGTTTTAAATCTTTTTATTTAGTGCATAGATTTTGATGTTCACCACATTCTAGTTGTTCAAGCTAGCTAGTAATATGGAATGGTTAGAAAATAAAACAAATGAAAGAACTATTTCATGTAAAGCATCGACACACGAAAAGGTTGTGGAATTTTGTCAGAAGTTGCAGAACAACGATAGGAACATCTTGATCTACACTCTGATGGATGAAGACTCTTCTCACCATAGCGACTCCAAACGCTCTTTTGCCTCGACCATGGATTCTGAACATGTTTGTAGGGTAGTGAATCCTGTGAGTCTTGACTATAATATTCTTGTGCAACTGCCTTCGAGTTCTGAAGAATCGGGTTCATCCTTTTCTCGAATTCAAAGCATTAATGGATGGTTTTCGTTTTCATTTATCTTCAACTTTGGCACCACAAAGTCCAAGTATGCTACTTTCTCCTATTCTTCCCTCAGGTTATCCTTCATTTTGTCATCAAATCAATCATGCTACCAAAATATCAGGCAATGAATATGAACCAATAACCGAAGAAAATTCTCAATGGAAACCAAAATCTAAACTAATCATTAGAGTTTCACTGGTGGAAAATCATAGTTGTACATTAAGAGACCACTATGGTTAAAGAAGCTAATAGAATGTCATTGTTGGGACTTCGAAGAGAATATCAGGATTTCCATATGTCAAGAGTCATGGGATTACTACAACAACAATTCAGATCCTTACCTTGAATGCTTGTTCGTCGATGGACTATACTCTATCAAACATGCCTAGAGCCTCCAGTTGTCATGGCATTGATTTTCACCATCATTGCCTCTGTGCACATCAAGCAGGTTTAAAGACGGTGGATCAAGATTTCCATCCTCCACATTTGATACACTTATGATGTTGTGGCCCTGGCTGAAGAATCCATTTATATCCTTCTGTGTAAAACACGGGTCTTTTAGATTGACATAACTAGAAGTTCTACACATAGGTGGAGGTTGCTTGATTGAAAACACATAAAAAAAAAATTGTTTGTCCCTCACAAAAATACTTGGATCTAAAATGAAATGAGGTGAGGAAGTTGAGGCTTAGCTTGGTTAAGATCAAATTTCAACAAACTAGAATCTTGGATATATTCCACCAATAACCTTCCACGATGCCTTCTTCTATAATGGGATGATTTTGTAGAAATTTCGGGGCCAACATGATAGAAGGGCTTGAGCAAGGTTTTCAAGTATGTTGTAGTTTTGAGCTGCTCGGGAATTTGGGTTGTCTGTTGACCTATGAAGGGAGCCATTTCATTTTCGATAATTTAGTAGTAGTCTTTAATAATTTGCATAAGTTAGATATCAAATTTTAACTACTTATTAAATAGAGAGAAACCGGTTATGGGTCAGCTTACTCTGAATAATCAATTGAATTGGTAACTCCCCTTGATGCTCAATTTGTTGGGGTTCCCGATGGAGAGAAATCCTCCCTATAGGCACCAATGCTCTTGCTATGAAGCACCTGACTGTAAATGGCATGAAGGTATGCATTCAACAATGGAGCAATATATGTCTTCGCCCATTCCTTCATCACAAATGGATCTTTCACATTTATGCAAATAATTTCGTCGATCCCTTTTCCTTTAAGCTCCTCCACCTTCTCAACAAACCCTGGAACATGCTTCATTCTACAAATGGGAGTGAAAGCCCCTGGGATACCAAAAAGAATAATCTTCTTCCCAGCAGCCCAAGAGTGGATGGAAACTTGTTGGAACTTCTTTTCTTTGTCAAAATAGGTCAAACCGTCATCTGGAATCTCATCACCCACTGTTATGGGTGCCATTGTAATCTCTCTTATCAAAATCTAACACAGCCCATTGGGATTCGAACTCAAGCCCAGTTGCAAATATATTTTAGCAATGTGGTGTTAAATCACCATACCACCCATAGTGGCTCCATCGAATAGTTTCTTTGAACCCGTTGTCGATTTTTTAAGACTCACGAGTGACCTTCTAAACTTCCTCCTCCATATTTGATCCAACGATCACCCTTTTGGGAATTCGATGATACATCCTAGATGAACAGAGGACAACAAAGAACTAAGGTATAACCTCCTAAAGCTCTGGGTATCTGTTGACTTCGAATTCTATGGCTTCGCTAACAAGCATATACACCTAGATCTAGAAGGGCTCTAGCATTCGATTTGAATATAATGGTGGGTTCAATGCCATCTGCTTCACCGATTATGAATTTCTCCTCACGGATGTACAACAAGAGTATATCAAAAGCCTAAAAGTTCCCAACAGGCTTATTTGCAACAAGATCCCCTCTGTACTTGTCTCCACAGCCACCTTCTTTAGAAAGAATGTGTTGGGAACAATGCTCTGTTTGCATGAGGAGGTATCACAGGATCTACTTTCTCTAAGATATTGTTCCAGAAGAGCATAACCAACCAAGAACTCCAATTTCAAACAAAACACAATGCCTACTTTACGAATTGCACTTTTCTTCCTTTGACAACTGTAATGCCAAGCCAAACCTCTCGACACGCTAGTGCTTCTTTTCCAAGTCCAACAACTGTAAAGGCTCTGAAAATGTCCAGCATTAGAATCCTCTTCTTTACTCTGCAAACATAAATTTTGCATCGTGGACTTTAATAAGCCCGACTTTCCTCATAAACAAATGTATTTTGAGGATTTTGCTCCATTTCCAGATTTCATTTATTTTTTAGTTGAGATAATTATTTATGGGATTTGTAGGCATCAAACATAGGTATTGTTGCACTTCTATCAATAGCAAGGCTGGTTGGAGTTGGAAACACACAACACAACAAACCTTGCAGAGCCAACGAACAACCTTCAAAATAATGCATCCATGGTCTTTTTGCAAGGTGCTTGATGTTGTCATTTTTTTCTGTCGATAATTTGCATCGTCGATGTTAGATCTGCAAGTTCTAGCTACAATTCACAACGAAATCTTCATATATTTTGAACTCCACAAAGCGTATGCCCAATTAATTACGAGATAATCTTACTCTTTTAGGGTTGAAGGACATGTTTTCCATTGGTATCAAAAAAACTCAATCATAATAAACCTTATATCTCCCAGATCAAGGGACACACTGTCAAAGTTGGAACACACCTTTATCTTCTGTCGTAGTTGAACAAATTCATATCAAATAATTGTTCTTGACTGATGATGGAAAGGGTCATGTCCAAATAAGCCATTTTTTTTTTTTTTTTTTTATTTTTTAATTTATTATTTATTTATTTTTTTTTTTGTATGCATTAAAAAATAAAAAGTTTAGAAAGAAATTAATTTTTATTGTATCCCTAATTTTTGAAAAAACATCTTAGAAAAATTTATTGATTGAAATTATGAAAATTTTATTGGTAAATGGAGACAAATTGATTTGCATCTCTAAAGATGAAATTGATTAAGCATGTTGCAAATCCTTAATTTATTCATTCTTGAAAACATTTTATAGACATCCAACTTTTTGATCCTCGAGATCGTGCAAAAGCATGGGAGGAGATCATACTTATTCAAAACTAAAAATAGCATTCTACCTACTCTATGCTAATTGGAAATTACGAATCATTACCTGTAATTAAATTTCAAATGTAACCATTCATGCAATAGTAATAAAAATATATTCATTTCCAATTTCGCGAATTTCAAATGAAAATATACAAGAAAAATTGAATTCAATTGTTGTGACTTTGATTTAGCGAAATAAAAACAAAAACGAAATTGATCAACCCTGTTATTTGCTTGAAACCATCGAAACCATATTTCGATAAGTCTTTCATAGGCGTTATTTCCACTCTTATTTAGATCATGCTGAAACTTCTCTTTGTCCTCCTCAATCTATTGTTCGAATAATTGTTCCTCATCAGATGTACAGGATTCTAGGAATGTTGATTCGTTGTTTGCTTCTAAAGGAATATTTAATCTTTTGGCTGTCGTCAAGATCTCTTCTTCGCAAGAACAGGAGATCTTGACTCTTGCTATATCTGAGTGGGATAAGGGTTCTTACAGCACCCAAAACTTAAATCTGAATGTAAAACTAAATGAAAATAAACTAGTTGCATGCACCTGCTCTTGCAAAAACATAAATCACACTTGCGGTTATCAAGCAAGAAAACTATGATAATCTAGAAAGCAGTAAATAACAACTAGTGATTGAGTTGGCAAGCAAGAAAACTAGGATAGCTAGTAAGCAAGCAGTTTAATGACGATCAAATCAAATCTAGCAAATGTAATCACTCTTGTGGAAAAGTAAACCAAACTTCAATTTATTATGCCTCCTCGGAAACAACGCCAAAATATTTGGCGAAAATATTTTTGTTTAATAATATCCCAATCATTAATTGTCAACCTGAGTATTTCGTAGACTTATGAGGCACATGCACAATATATGCATAACTGAAGCCAAATTAACCTAATCTAAGGCTTGAAATTGAAGCACACATCTAAAATTGAATTGCATAAATTAAATTAATCTAGAAATATGAAATTGCATGGAAGAAAAACAACATGTGAAAAGCAATAAATGATAAATAACGAATAGAAAAAACAAACACATGTGAGCTCACATTCACAATAAAGAAATCTCAATCTATTACATCACAATGAATTAAAATCCTTTCCAAGCATAACGTAACATAACATAACATATTCAAATAGAGAGAGAGCACTCATATTTATACATGAGTTTCTTTGAAAAGGAGATAAGCAACTTATAAATACAACTCCACTTTTCTCTCAACCAATTTCCATAATTACAAAATATGGTCCCTTCAAATCCTCACACAAATATTGGATGAGATATTCGTATACTCATAATCTTCTCCTTGAAATGATCTTGAATGATTATGTCCTCAAATCTTTTGAATAATCCTTTACTGAAATATTTTCTCCTATGAGATATGTTTGACTTCTATCCCAAATCTTCTTTCAATCTTGAAGAGAATTCGAAACCTTGGAAGCTTCCAAATCACCTGTACATGTCACCAAACTTATTCCACCTTTAGGTATAAGTAAATACGTGTTATTTTTCTAGATTTTAATCATAATTTCAATCAAAATACTTGAAACTGATAACTTTGGAAAATACTAATGTCGCCACATATGAACATGAAAATGGAGGCTAATGTAAGGTTATAGAGTTGCGAAATGTGAGTGAAATAGTGGCGATGATGGTAAAAATGTATGACATTTCGAAGACATTTTTGAGGCCCAACAATAGGTTAGAGTCTGCAATTTTTGTAAGTTAGTGCTTATAGATGTTTGGTTTCCTCATATATGGTTGTAATGGATTGAATATTTTTTACAATTATTTCTTCTTCGATTTTTTACTTACACTTTGGTCTTTATGTTCATAGATTTTGAATGATTGATCATGTGATGTGAATTCAATATTAACTAAGTGAACAATTGTTAAAATTAATGAAACATTGATTTTCATCCCCCTCTTATTATCTCCAAAAACACCACACATCACGTTCCAACTAGCACACACCATGGGAAAATCATGTGTTCATGCACTTCTTAAAGAATGGCTTATCATTGGGAAAGATTAAAAATGTAAGCATCATGGCTAGAAGTGTTTCGACATTTTGTTAAGGTGTGACTATTTTCAAAACTTATTTCTTATCCCTTTATGTAGTTGATTTTTATAGCCTTAGGTTTCATGGATAGGTTCGGATTGAAACCCAAGTTCTTTGATAAAAATCAAATTCCTACAATGTCACACACTTGTCTTTTGTTTTGAAAATTTATCTCTAAATTCTTTCTCATTACTCATTGGATTCAATGGTCTAAAAGATTCACAAGCATTTTGGATTGATATCATTGTGAAAAGAAGGTGATAATAGGACACTTCTACTTGAGAAGCTACATAATCAATGGCAATCTCCATGCCTTCAAGCATGTTGAAATTCTTGTAAATTGGGCTTATGGATAAAATATGAGGAAATTGAAGCGTTTATTGGAAAGGTGTAACCCCATATTTTCACTTGAAATGTTTCTTCAAAAATTCCTTATTGTGAATTTGAAATGCCTCACCCCTCATGGTTCAAATTCATAAAAACAAATAGTGTAGTAATAACTACATGCATCTAGGAATATTAGCGAAATCGAGCCTTGATCTATTTTTTTTTTTTTTAGGATACCTTCAAAACACAAACATCATGCTTTCAAGAATTACTCCATTATGAAGGTTTGATTAGAAGAAAATATCATGCCAATCACATTACTAGTGATCAAAAAGAAAATAAATGGTAATGATGTAATCCACAATAATGCTTGAATGATTCTCCATACATAGTCCACTTCAAATATTTCCATTAATATGCATGGGATTGTTTGTGTTTGAAACAAAAGTGTGAATTATACTTGCTTTGAGCGCTTCAAAGTAAGTTTTAACCTTTCCAATAAGAAATGCATACACATATTCTTTATAAATGGAAAAGAAAACAATGAAAATCATACATAATACTCAAATATTTACCCAATAAACCTTCAACCAATAAAAACAACAAAATGTTTAGAGCCACCCTTTAATATTTATCGTCAATCAACTTTATCATTTATAATATAATACCTAGGATCTTATGGCATCTGAAACCCTTAATACATTGACCCAAATTAGATTACAACCTTAATTCTTTAATCGAAATTTGAAAAGCATGAGTTGGAAAAACATACACTATAAAACTACCATAATGAAAACCGTGTCGAAAACTAGCAAAAATGGATGCAAAAAAATGGTCAAAAAATTTTGCAAGGGCTCTACCCCTTCATTGTGCGTAACACATACACATCACATGTGGGGCCAGTTATGAAAAGAATATGACACATACCCAACATTCATCTTACTAAATTACTGTCTATGCATAGGTACAAAGATGAGGCCAAAATTTCAACATCCTCCACTTAAGTAGCCACCACTAACCATTTTATAAGCTCATGCCATTATATTGACCTTGAACACATAAATCATTGCAAAAAGTTAGTCCATCACCATATCCACGATGATTGTGTGGGATTGAGATGGGGATGAATTAGGATAACAATTGACATGATAGAAGACATTTATCCTCGTAATCTTGGCATGCGCAAAGAATGAAGAATAACCAATCTAGGTTTTATGGTATTTTCAATAATCATGAATACATGCTTCCAACCAAAGCTTCACACCATGGTTGTTAGAATTACTTTTTGCTTGCAATTAGTGTAAAATATTGTACTATAATTTTCTCCTGTTTGTCCATGATACCACTTTGGAACTTTGATTCATGTTTTAGCGTGATAGTTATATTTGTCTTCAATCCTCAACCATCATTCATTTTTTATTGAAAAGAACCATTTAATATGAGCAAGGAATTTTTAATAAGCACAAAATGTTAATGCTAATACAAGTTCAAAGCAAATTTAAACACTCCCTTTTAGCTTCTTCTTTCTACATAACTTATCATTAGGTGTAGTTGTATTCTTAAAGTTTTAGTGATGAGTTTGTTCCAAGAATCTCTAATTTTCTATATGGTAGTTTCATTCTTTAGGATTTGAAAAAATCATCTTGGGGGACCAAGTAAGCCAATGTGTGCCACATTTTACTTTTCTAGAAGTTGAGCTCATCCCACCAATATTTTTTTATTTTGGTGAAATGCTAAGCTATTTGAACCATTCCCATTATACAGTAGGCAAAGGAGATGCAGTCCAAACTTTTTCCATTAGAATCCTTTGCGCTTGGTTTCTTTTTCCATTAAGAATAATGAGAAATACTATGAGAGCCAAAAAGCATCAAAGAGCTCAAGAAAATAGCTGATTGGAAGGTAAACCCAATCATAAAAGGTCAATCTAGTAAGGTCTTGATCAATCCTAGATAGAATAAATAGAAATCAAAGCACCCTAGCTTACAAGATAATAATGAGAGAAAGCACACTATTTTCACGTGCTGTGTTCCAAGATAAGCATGCATCCTATCAAAAAAGTGGATAGTGCAACAAAGTGTATCTATTTCAAATTGGGTGATTCTATCATTCACAAATGTGAATGAAATACAAAATCCCTAGGGTCAATCTAAGCTTATAAACTAGATGATTATGATGAACCATGTACAAAGAAATACTAATAACCATTATAAACCTAAAATACAAAATCCCTAGGGTCAACCTAAGCTTATAAACTAGACGATTATGATGAACCATGTACAAAGAAATACTAATAACCGTTAAAAACCTAAATTCACATTTAACTAATCCTAGCAAGAATGGTAATTCTCTCCATAGTCATTTTTCCAACTAAACACAAGCAAAAAATCATTCCAAGAAATATCTTAGACAATAGAACACAACCATGGAGCTATAATTTAAATTTTGTTACACATAATTCCAGGAAATTAACAAAAGGTTGTTGTAACATAACAAAAAAATTGGGAAAATTTGGCCAAAAAAATCGTAGGCCATAGCTTTCAACCCGAAACTTAGGTTTTGGAAAATGAGTAGTCAATAGAGATCTATTGAGGTGGAGAATACGTCTTACAACCCATAATTTTGGTTTGGGTGGGAAAATTCTAAGGCAATTAAAATAAGGTCCTTGGTGGCCTATAGGACAAGAATTAACATGAGGCCCAGAAGTATGGAAAATGCTTAGGAGTCCTATTAGTCATGAAGAAGAGGTCAAAGGTATGAATATTAGCATGGGTAATGTTGAGGCAAAATCAAGGCATGGAAGGGATAGGTTAGAGAATAGAAACCTAGAGGAGACAATGAGGAGTATCAAAATGGAGGTGCTCAGCTAAAAGGTTGATAAAGTACAAAAAAAAATTCACACACATAATTTATATAGCTTAAATAATTTAAAGATAAGAATGGACAAGAAATTTGATTCAAGGTAGGAAAAGGAGAAGAATTCAAAGGTTTGGTAAAGAATGTTATAGATTCAAGGCATTATAGGAGTGTTGTTAGGCAAAACATCACTCGCCAAGGCATTCAACCAAGAGAGGTTATGTTACTTGAGAATTAAGGAGTAGCCCAAGCATATCACTACTAAAACAACAAAAAAGGAAACCTTATATCGATAACTTACAAGGAGAGCTTAGGAAGATTAAGCTTCCTACTTCTTATGGTGAGCATAAGAAGGGAGACGAGACTGAAGCTTGGTTGTTGGAAATGAGAAAGTACCTCCAATCACATAATTGCTCATCCAACTTAAAGGAACAAATTTCAATCTATCTATGAAAGGAAAATAAAATTTGTGGTGGGAACAACTCAGGGAAGTTAAACACTAATATAGAAAGAAGATATCATGGAGGAAATTTAATAGGTACTTTCAAAAGCAACACTTGTCAAAGCATTAATATAAAAGGAAAACATAGGAGTTATTTGAGCTCAAGTTAAGGAATATTAAAATGGAGGAATATGGTAAAAACTTCACTAAATTATTGAGGTATGATGGTTTATGAAGGATGAAAAGCTAGAAATACAAATATTTGTAAGTGGGTTTCCACCATTATATGGTGACATAATTAAATTTGAAGAGTCTCGGGAATTTGGATGAAGATACAAGGAAGGTAGAGTACCTTTATGATCAGGGTAAAGATAAAATATCCTTCCAGAAAACTTGGGATGACAAGAAAATAGCTAAGGTGGAGCAAATGAATAAGGTATTTAAAGCCTTTGTTTTAAGGAGAAACTCTCAAGAAAACCAACAAACATAGTCAGCTCATGGTGCACAAAGGGGATTTGATTCATTGGATAAAATATCAATATTTCACCCCATCAGTTGTTGGATTTGTGAAGGAGAACACATGTACAGGGACTACCCTCACAAAGGGGGGGAAATGAAATTCAAGGAGTTGATACAATGGAGGACATGGGCAGAAGCATGCCCATGATCTATATAGCATTACACAACAAACAAGTTGATCATCAGGAACATATGATTAATGTTTAAGGTAAGATAAATAACTAGCCCATAGCCATTTTAATTGAATCTAAAGCTAGTAATAGTTATCTTGATCCTAAACTTGTTGAACAAAATAATTTGCAGAGAACCAAGAACGAAATGATATGGTTAGTTTAGTTAGATATAAATATAGCTAAACGAATAATAATTGAAATTGTAAAGGAGTGCCAAATTAATATAAACGGGTTGAGAAAAATTGGAGATTTGAACATCATACCATTGGGGCCATATGATTTCCTAATTGGTATGGATTGGTTGGAAAAACATAGTGCAATCCTAGATTTTTATAATAAAGCATTTACTTTCCTTCATGAATAAGGACAAAAAATACAACTGCATGGAATTCTAAGGCCAAATTTTTCACGGAGATATTAGCCATGAAATTGCAGAAAAAAATTTAGGAAATGGTGCAAAATTTATGCAACTCACATGGAGGAGGAAACCAAGGACAAGGCATCACACATTGAATAATATTTAGGTACTTAAGGAATTAAAAAATGTCATGTTGAAATCCTGGGTTTACGACCTAAAAGGTGTATTAACTTCTTTATAGATTTGGTCCCTAGAGTTGCTCTAGTGTACAAGACACCATCATACAACATTAGAACACTAGAACTTAAATAATTACAAATGTAGTTAGAAGAACTTTTAAAGAAAGGGTACATATGCCCAATTGTGTCACCTTCGAGTGCCCTGGTGCTCTTTATTAAAAAGAAATATGGTACACTAAGATTGTGTATTAATTTCAGGAAGTTGAACCAAGTAATAGTGAAGAACAAGTACCCTTTGCAAATAATACATGATTTGTTTGTGTAGGTTTTAACCCCATACAAAAATTACATGCATACGAATTCTAAATCATAGGAAAAATAAAAATGCGAGAGCATAACACATAAAACACATATACACAGAGATTTCCCACTGGATCTCAAAACCGAGACTACCAGCTTGATTTTTCATTATATCCTTTCAATGTTACAATACATATTATACATGCCGAAGCATCCAATACCATGGACCGAAAAACCATAGGTAGGTTCGCCCAACC
>APFE030373826.1:409-20372 GCA_000404065.3 Pinus taeda
AAATCAAGCTGGTAGTCTCGGTTTTGAGATCCAGTGGGAAATTTCTGTGTATATGTGTTTTATGTGTTATGCTCTCGCAATTTTTATTTTTCCTATGATTTAGAATTCGTATGCAAGTAATTTCTGTACGGGGTTAAAACCTACAATTAACAGTTCACATCATTGACTAGTAATCAAGAGATTTTCTAGCATGTTCGACGTTAACATATATATTCACATGCTAGAATTTGTACTTTGATCAGGTCATGTTGGAGCACAAGACCTTGGGCTTAGACTACACAAGTCTAGGTTGCAGAGCAATGTGACATGATCATGGTTACATACATGTCTCTTTCAGATAGATGGTTGTGACCATACCATGAGTCTATTATATGTGATCCTTCTCATTATTGGATGGCTATGACCATACCTTGGGTTTGATATGATCCTTCTTATTGGACGCTTGCACCTATAACTTGGATCCATTTACATGATCTTCTTCTAGATAGTTGTGTCCATACCACGGTTCATGTATCAGAGATTTCAATGATGTATATGTATCTATGCTTGCTTGCGGGTTTTCCAACAATGGTCTCTAGTTCCATGCATCTACTTGTAAAGCATTTCACCCCTCACTCTTGTTCGGCCTTCATGCTTTAGGGGGCATCTATTACACAACATTTTGTCATTATCCATGTACTCCGTGTTCCTTGATCCTGGAGGACCTATACGGTGTCCCTCATGTGTTTTCCTGCCATGAAGAACATGTCCCTACATCCCTCTTCAGTTGTAGAAGATTTCCCTCTTACATCATTTCCCAAGAATATTCCTTCAACTCAATTTTCAAGACCAACGCTAGCACTCAGTTTCTTCCCTATGCCAATTTTCAAAGTCTAACACTCGGCCTAGCATCGAACGACACTGGTAAGCCATTCATGACCCATGCCGACCCTCTTTTGCAAAGTTTTTAAAAATGGAGTCGAAGCGTCCAGGTCTAGAAGCTTTGTGAACATAAGTCTGGTAAATGGTTGAGCAAGATAGAGCCGAGAGAGATTGTTTAGGCTCCTTTCCCCTATTAAAATGGAACAAACCAAAAGGGATAAGGCCTATCCCATCATAAGAGGATCCATTTCCCCTCTATCAAAGATATATAAACTCCTCATTTTCCAACCTTAGCTAGCTAATGAAAGGGTTGAAATAATCTGCAAATCTTTATAGCCATCCTGAGAACCTTAGCCTTCTAGATTGTGGGTGAAGGGAGAATAATCTTGTAGTTTTATCTGGTTTGGAGAAAAGGGGAAGAGACCTTGAACTTCCATTGTTTTGAGGGTGAATCACGAGATGCTTATAGTGGTTCTGCAACCTGGACACGTTGAAGGGAACCTGCAACATCAAGGCTTCAGTTGTATTTCTCTTTGAGGTTTATTTTAATACAAATAATGGTTTTTTTCCTTTATCACATGCAATGTTATATTTTATAGCTTAGAACTCCTCGACCTTTTAAGTAGATTTAATTCGATTTTATGCTATCACTTTTCTTGTTTTTTCTTGCATGTTTGTTTTAGGTATTTGAACGAAAGGAACAAAAGGAAGTTGGAGCAAGGAAGTAAGATGACCATTAAGTATATTAGCGTTAAAAGATATATGACCTGTTATTCGATTCTAATCTAAGGAAATTTACATTAGATTGTCTTGTTTGCAGCTATACCCACTCTCTGGGGCTAGAGGGATTGTTTCTATCTGTAGAGAGGATACTCCTACTCCACAAGGAGCACAACATGCACTCACAAATGAAACTGTGTCGTACAAGTTATAGATCTATCCTAGAAATTGGCACAGAGTAGACATAGTGAGCAGTATTGTTGCTCACATACAAGGAAATTCAACAGCATGCATGTCATTGTGCGCACACATGTGATCCCACCCATTCAGCACACTCACCTAGGAAAAGACAAGAATCAAGTCCAACTGGAGCTGAACATGCAATTGATAGTTGATGCGCATGACCACCATCACACACTGGAAGATCAACACAGACACTCTACATCAGTGTGTTGCCGATTTGGCTGCACCCAAGAAGACCATGCACATGCTAACAAGCGATTTGGATGGAGGAGCCACACTAATGCACCCAGATGTAAAGAAGGAAAGAGTTCGTTTCAGCAAGATGTCACCATGGAGCGCATGCAAACCATCACGAATGACCAAGCTTGGCATCAACTCACCATCTTCACCATCACAAGCATGTTAAAGAGTTGGTTTCACCACAACGGATCGAGTGTCAGTGATTTCTTGCATGGCTTGCTCAAGGCGTTTTGTCTCACATGGGCACATGCGCATTATAATGTAACATCTTTTCAAGTGGAAGTTCAAGTGTCAATAGTTGGATGTAACAGTGATAGAGTAGATGAAGAGTCATGAGGGTAGATGAACTATCACAAAGGGTATTGTCAAGGGTCACCCCACCCTTTGCTATAAATAGAACCTCATAACTCATTGTAAAGGATTTTGGTGAACCAAGCTTCTGATAGGACTATCTAAGAGAAATATTAGACAATATTGTAACGAGCCTTAGCTGTCCACTACACAGAGCTAGTACATGTCTTTGGAGGAGTAGTCGGTTGTGGCTGTAATGTTCCGCTATCAAAACTAGTGGTTGGAAATGGATGTATTGTATGAATGGAACTTATACTTCTTAATATAACAAAGCCAACATGTTTCATGCATATGTTGTATTGTATTCTATGCTATCTGGTTTACTCTAGATGATATATGTATTTGTTTTCTTATGCATGCATGTATGGAATATTCTGTATAAGTATGTATGAATCTTTCTGAAATGTGTTGGTGGTTTAACCATCACTTTGTATTGCTCGCTAACTTGTTGTCCAGCTTGTGATGCATCTTTGCTCGTGTCTTCCCTTGCAAGCTGCATACTATTATAGACCTCCAAGGGGTGCACTCACTTCACCCTCAATGTGTTAGAACCTCTCACACACCTTCCTTGACTTACTGCAGTTGTCACACCCTTGCTACCAACAGGGACATCTTACTTGCCTTTGTGTGAAATTGCATCAAGGCAATACCATACGACCCACTATTGGGACTCCTACACCAAAAGGTCTGAGGACTAATTGGGACTTCTTACCAGGGAGATCCACTTAAATGTTGGCAGGTCCAGCACTGTCAACACTATGATGATGATAGTTTGGAGGATTGATAAAGCTTGTGTTCTTGTTCTTATTGGGTATCTCTTCATCAACCTTTGCATCGATGCATTCCATAATCTTATGCAATCTTTTATTATAACACTTGTAACCCTTACTTTTTGATGAATATCCCAAAAATATTCCTTCATCATATCGTGCATCAAACTTTCCCAGCTATTCATCATTATTTTTCATATAGAATTTACTTCTGAACACTTTAAAATGTTTGATTGTTGTTGTATTTCCTTGCCACATTTCATATGGTGTTGTTGACGATCTTGGACCTGCCAATATGTCAGGGGATCTCCCCAGTAAGAAGTCCCAATTAGACCCTAGACTGTTTGGTGTAAGAGTCCCAATAGTGGGTCATACGGTATCGAGTTGACCACAGTTTCGCATAGAAGCAAGTAAGATGTCCTTGTTGGTAGCAAGGGTGTGACATACGTAGTATGTCAAGGAAGGTGCATGAGCAGTTCTAACACATAGAGGGTGAGGTGAGTGTGCTACTTGGAAACCTATGATGGCACGGAGTTAAGAAGGGAACACACGAGCTAAGATGCATCACAACATGGAAAGCAAGTATGCTAGCAATCCAAAGTGATGGTTAAACCAACAACACATTTCAGAAAGGTTTGTACATACATATACAAAAAACAGATACACATGCATGCGTAAGAAAATAGATACATATATCATTTAGAGTAAACAAGATAGCTAAAATTCAATACAACATATGCATGAAACGTGTTGGCTCTGTTATATTAAGAAGTGTAAGTTCTAGTCATACAATACATCCATGACCAACCACTAGGTCTACGCAGTGGAGAAGCCAAGGCTTATTACAATACTATCCAAGATTTCTCTAAGATAGTCCTATTGGAAGCTTGGCTGACCAAAAGCCTCTACAATGAATTATGAGGTTCTATTTATAGCAAAGGGTGGGGTGACCCATGACATTCCCCTTTGTGACCATTCATCTATCCTCATCACTCTTCAACTAGTTTATGACTGTTACATTCAACTATCGACACTTGAACTTCCACTTGGCAAGACATTACATTACAATGCACAAGTGCCCATGTGAGACAAAATGGCTTCAGCAATCCATGCAAGACATCACTGACACACAGACCATTTCGGTGAGACCAACTCTTTGACATCCTTGTGATGATGAAGGTGGTGAGCTAATGCCAATCTTGGTCATCCATGATGGTGATCGTGTGCTCAATGGTGACGTCTTGCTGAAGCTAATGCTTGCCCCCGTTGCATCTGGGTGCACTGATATGGATCCTCCATCCAAGTTTTCTAATAGCATGTGCATGGTCTTCTTGGTTGCGGTTGAGCTAGTAACACACTAATACATAGTGTCTGTGCTTATCTTCACATGTGTGCTGGTGGTCATGCCCTTCAACTATCAAACTGTATTTTCAGTCCCAATCAAACTTGCTTCTTGTCTATGCCTTACTGTGTGTGCCAAATGGGTGGATCGTATGCGTGCGCACAATGACATGCATGTTGTTGAATTCCCTTGCATGCGATCAATAGCACTTCTCACCTTGTTTTCTCTGTGTCAGCTGCTGGGATGGATCTATAACTTGTACAAGCTTAGTTTCATCTGTCTGTGCATGTCGCACCCCCTACTATACCTATTCCTGTTGCAACTCATTCTCTCATCTATGCAGCTCCTATTCTTCCTTGAGTTGCTACTTCAGCAAATGAAACTCCTTCTCTGTTCCATTCTTTGCCTTTGCGTGATCTTCATATCACCCCGTTACCTCATAGCCTTAGTCTCCAAAGTTGCTTTCATCACAAGTGGATCTTCTTGAGCTTGCAACTTTGTTTCACCTCTATGTTGTCAGCAACCTTTCTCTTGCATTCATTGTGTGTGGGTGTGCTGCCTTCTATTGTTGCTGATAGTGTTGCTTTTTGTAATGCTAATGTGATATTATCTTGATGTCCTTCTCTATGAACAACTTGATGTCTTCATAGCTAGGCGAGCTCATAGACACTTCTTGGTTGCAAACCCCGTTAGGCTCTTAATAGTGTCCTTTGAATTTTCTCTCCTGGAAGCCATTGTACTTATGCTGCTAAGAGAAAGACAAACACTTGTGATGCCTGGAGACATAGAAACACTCATGGAAAGAAATTTATCAGTCGAAAACCAAACAAACTTGAGGACTAACTTACAACATACTTGTGTAATTGATCGTGAAGGTTGCACAATTTCAGTCGGGAGGTCGGGAGACTGACTTCTAAAACTACACAAAGCACAGTCCGAGTTATTGGGAGGTTGACTGGTTGCTATAACTATGCAATGCATAGTCTAGCATGGCCTTCTAAGGATTGAAATTGCACAATGTTCAATTTGAGTCAGCAGTGACATGCAACCAACAAACTGCAATGCGCAGTTTCTAGGGCCAGCAGGACACCGCCTCCAAGAATTGTTGAATGCAAGTCTGTAGGTTAGTGCTTGGCCAGGATTACATAGTTTCTAGAGGGAAGGTAGAGCCTTCACTTTCGGAAATGCACAGTGTTAGCTGGCCAAGGCACAGTCTGGGCCCAGGCAACTTAGACTGGCCAACGGGTGACTGAAAATATGAGAAGTCTGAATGCATGATGAGATGAGTACAAAAAAGAGTGAGTGATCATACAAGAAAAAAACCAGTACAGGAATCAAAAAATGGGAAAGAATGAATGTGTGTGAAGCAAGTCGCTGCAAAGACGACCGTCCATGCAAAAATAGTATCATGCATGCGATAACAGTGAGATGCAAACGAAAACTGAAATGATGCTTCTACAAGCTAATATACATCAAAACAATAGCAAGCGCTCACTGAAATCAAGAAAACAACACTCACACAAAGCGAAACACAAAAAGTGACAAAAACGCAGCACAAGATATGAAAAGCGGGCTTACCGTGAAACAAATGAGAAAAATGTGTCGATGACTCCTAGATGCAATGTAGGATGTCAAAGCTACAAGGTCGATATGAGGAATGAGATCTATAGTGTCTAGTTGATGAGTTTTGATAAAATCAAGGTTGTGATGCACATGCCACAAATCTAGGAAAAGAAACACTTAGCGAGAGGTTTCTGAAATGATCCTTGCATGTAACCTTGAAAAGCTCAAATAGATCCCTGAATCAAGGGATGCCTTTACACGTTGCCTTGGGAAAAGCAGTCCATGCATGCAAATCAGTTTTCTTTGTCCCGAAGGGAACCCATTCGCCTGAAGGCACATACATCGGTCTGCGAGCCTAGGATGGAAATGTATGCAGTTTTTGGGCTGAGCAGAGATGGTTGTCCCAGATTACACAATTTTTGGGAGGAACATGTGACTATCTCCTAGGATTGTGCAATTTCTGGGTTGAGCAGCTGTCCTGGGTCAAACATCACAATTTTCTCAAGGAATCTTGTTTGACTACATTGCGTAATTTATGAGCCCCACAAGTTTTCCTGAGTTAAACCTCACAATTTTCTCAAGGAAGCCTATCTGACTACATCTCACAATTTATGAGTTGAGCAGTTGTCCTAGGTCAGACCTCACACTTTTCTCAAGGAATAATGTCTTATTGTATTACGCAATTTATGAGAGGAACGGGCTACTTAGCAAGATTTGCGCAATTTCTGCTAGCTGTTGGGTTGGTTGTCCCAAAGGGATTACACAATTTCTGGTAGCAGCAGGTGATTGTTTCCTAGAATTGTGCAATTTCTAGGCTGAGCAGTTGTCATGGGATGAATTGTGCAATTTTTTAGAGGAAGAATGTCAGAAAGAATTGCACGATTCTGGAGGCCAGTTGGATGTCCAGTTGGGTTTGCACAATTTTTGGAGGGAAGCTTGGTTCCCCTCCAGAATTGCACAATTCCTAGAGGGAGCTGCTCAACCAACAATTGACACTAAGTCCAGAAAAAAGCCTGTGAAGGGGGTGGAACAAACTTGCATGCACATGCTGACAAGACTCTATTAAACAGCTAAAGTTGATGTGCTTAATAGTGCAAGACACGTTGCTGAGGATGGTTAGTAGGGAGGCTCCAAAACAAAGCTAAGGAAAATTTTTGGAGTGTTTTTATAACCGCTACAACACTTGGAAACACACTGGTAGAACTCTAGCTCTCTAGATGGACCTTTTCCGTGAAAAGCAAGTCTAACACCTTCAAAAGTATTGTTCAATTCTCTATTCGTCTTGGTTTCCACACTTTCTTGATTGTAAGATGTAGCTTATGCCAAGCTCTTGGTTAGTCGACACACATTCCAAGCCAAGCCAACATAGTTTTTTCAATTAGGGATGAGGGGTATATTGGTGCACAACCATTATAGTCGTTAGAGTTTTAGTTTCATCTCTGGTGTTGCTCTGCTACCAGGAGGCCTGCACAGTACCCCGATGGAGTTACGTAGGAACACAAGCATTGCTCTACTACCCGTGAGCCTAGTCAGTACCCTAGCGAACTTACTTGCATCACCTCTCTACACATGAAGCCTTTCTTTTCTTTTGCCTTATTCATTTTTCATTTTTTTGGAATTTTTTCACATTTTCATTTTTTCATTTTTCATTTTTCATTTTTGTATCTATGCATAGCACTTATTCATTTCAAAGGCGGAAGAGGAATCCCGACTTATTGACAGCAGAAGAGGTTGTTCCTTCAAAGAAGTAGTTTATTATATACCTCGGATGTACCTGTTAAGGTTTTCCCCCTCACCTTACTCTACTTGACTACGTTGTCAAGGATTAACCAAAAACAACCAACTAGAGTAGGTGACACTAGTTAGCGTGCAAGCATTGTGTTTTCACTAAGGTTCACTTCGAATAGTATGTATTTTCCATCAGTGTATCATGGACTGAAAATAACAAGCTCTTACATAAGAGAGAAGACAACATATAACCAAATGTTGATAGTTGTACAAGTGCTCTTTTACTTTACCCAACTCATTTGAAGAGTCACACATGGTCTCATGTGAAACTAACCTACGGACATAAACAAGAAAACAAACCAAAAAGAAAAGCAAGAACCAGAAGCAAATGTGTATGCAAAGTGAGTAAGAAAACAAAAAAGAAAGCAAGCAAACACACAAAGAAAGAAGAAAACATGCATGCAAGAAAAAAAACTCAAAGAAAAAACTACTCCTACTCCTAAGCTAACAGTGCATGGGTCAACCCATGTTGGCGAAGGCATAGTTTGTGAACAACACAGTTGTGCAAACCAACAAACATGAAAGATATAACGATGAAGACAAACAAACTTTGTGCTTACAAGTGTCCACAAAAAAAAATAAACAAAACAAAAAACCAAAAAAAAAAAACAAAAACAAAAGACAAAAAACAAAAAAACAAAAAATACAAAAAAACAAAAACAAAAAACAAAAAAACAAAAAACAAAAAAAACAAAAAAACAAAAACAAAAAAAACAAAAAAGCAAGAAAAAAAAAACAAAAGACAAAAAAAACAAAAACAAAAAACAAAAAACAAAAAAACAAAAAAAAAAAACAAGTGAAAGCGCATGACATGCACTCTATGGACTTTCCATGGTGTTGTGCTACACTATGTGCACATGTTGAGTGTATCCATTCTCTTGACTATGACATGCAAGAAAATGTGAGAAATGTAAACCACTTACATTGTGAAAGTGTGCTTGTTGTATAAGATTCCGCCAAAGCATGAGTGACACGATCGTGTAGTTCGAGTGGAGGAAGTGAAATCTAAGTGTTGGATTGATCTTGAATGCAAAGTCGAGACTGATGAGGAGCCTTGCATGATTCAACAATTTCCTAATCAGAAGTGAAACCAACCTGAGGACAGCAAGGGCCTTACATAACCATTAGCTCGAGCTAAAGTGCCTCGATAGTCTAGGGGGTTTCGACTTGATCGATAGATAGATCACCGTAGACCAGTGTCTTAGATAGATTAACAATGATTGAATCAACATCTTGATAGGATGAAGAAGTGGAGAGATCATGACAACCAAGATCATAAAATTCAAAATGTTTGTCGGCCTCCTCATGATTTGATGAATCATGTAGAGGGGTAGATGAGAAGCAAGGATGTTCATCCTTTGTGTTTTCAAAAATGATAGATGACGGATTGGATAGATTTTCGAAGGAAGATGTGTCATTTAATGACACACTAACATCCGACGTGTATTGTGAATGATCGGAAATAGAAAAATCCAGAAATGATTTTTCATAGGGGAAACCAACAATGGCAGAATCACAAGGGATGTCAAGATAAAGCAAACGATGCATGGCTGGAAGGGAGTCATTCTTCACCACAGGTTCTTCTTTATATTCCTGCACATAATCATCATGAATGATGGTGTAGGTTGGCTGCACAACACCAACTCTGTCAACAGGTTGATCCTTGTTCACAACGGGTGAGGAGTCTAGAATGGAAGAGCACAAGGTAGTACAATTTGGAGAACGTGGGGACAGAGGTTGAGGGAACGAATCCATGTGGCAAACAATAGGTTTGCAAGCCAAATTTGCGCAGATATCAAGAGAAGGTGGGGTGGGAGGATGTGACAGTTCAACAAATGTGTGTGCATAATCTCCCACATCACTCTACGGTGGTGGAGCTGTTTGATGAGGTGAAGGTAGACAGTCACTTGTGACAACAACTGTGCATGCCTTTGATTGTGTAGGTCCATCACTGAAATGTGTTGAGCAGGGTTCAGATGCTTCCAAGGATTGCATATTTTTGGATATGTGAAGAAGATACTCAAATCTCCCATTGAGAAATTCCCAATCAATTTCATCTTCAGGGAATCAGCATGCAAGATTACAAAGGTGTACGTAAAACTGTTCAATGGATTCATCAGTTGCTTTTCATAATTTCATAATTTCTTGATCGAGTGCGTTATGGTTAAAGTGATTGAAAGCACGGTCTACCACTATGACCAGATGAGCAAGAGAATGAATAGATTTTTTGGGCAACATGGCACACCAGTGCATTGGCTGCACTAAAAGTGTGTAGATGAACAGTGTTCAGCTCATGTACTCTTCAAAGATTGCATGTCTTTTGCATGAGCCTACAATGCTGACCACGTGCCTAACCAAGGCTACGTGGCCTCCACCATTGTATGTTTTATGTGACAAGTTATCCGAGATCTTTTCTAAGATAATGAAGTTGTTTCCATAAGACATACACTTCAGAAGAGAAACTCTATAGTTAGTCATGATAGATATGTAGAGATTCAAAACAGATGTGATGAATCAACTTGTCATCTCGCCCTCCTTCTTGTGCCAAAATGTTGACAGTGTTGTACCTACCAACATGTCAAGGGATCTCCCCGGTAAGAAGTCCCAATTAGACCTTAGACCGTTTGGTGTAGGAGTCCCAGTAGTGGGTCATATGGTATCACCTTGACTGTGGTTTTGCACAGAGGCAAGTAAGATGTCCTTAATGGTAGTAAGGGTGTGACATATACAGTAAGTCAAGGAGGGTGCATGAGTGGTTCTAACACACAGAGGGTGAGGTGAGTGCGCTCCTTGGAAACCTGTGATAGCATGGAGCTAAGAAGGGAACACATGAGCTAAGATGCATCCCAACATGGAAGGAAAATAAGCTAGCAATCCAAAGTGATGGTTAAATCAACAACACATTTCAGAAAGTTTCATACATACATATACAGAAAATAGCTACACATGCATGCGTAAGAAAATAGATACATATATCATTTAGAGTAAATAAGATAGCTGAAATACAATACGATATATGCATGAAACATGCTAGCTCTGTTATAATAAGAAGTGTAATTTCCAGTCATACAATACATCCATGACCAACCACTAGTTTTGACAGCGAAATGTTGCAGTCACTTTTGACTGCTCCTCCAAAGAGATATACTAGCTTTGTGCATTGGAGAAGCCAAGGCTTGCTAATATTGTCCAAGCTTTCTCTAAGATAGTCCCATTGGAAGCTTGGCTAACCAAAAGCCTCTACAATGAGTTATGAGGTTCTATTTATATCAAAAGGTGGGGTGACCCTTGACATTCCCCTTTGTGACTGTTCATCTATCCTCATGAATCTTCAACTACTCTATGATTGTTACATTCAACTATTGACACTTGAACTTCCACTTGACAAGAAGTTACATTATAATGCACATGTGCCCATGTGAGACAAAATGGCTTGAGCAAGCCATGCAAGACATCACTAACACTCGAATCGTTGTGGTGAGACCAACTCCTTGGCATCCTTGTCATGGTGAAGGTGGTGAGCTGATGTGAAGCTTGGTAATTTGCAATGGTGTCTGTGTGCTCAATGGTGACATCTTGCTAAAGCTAACTCTTGCTTCCACTGCATTCAGGCGCACTGATATGGCTCCTCCGTCCAAATCGTCTGATAGCATGTGCATGGTCTTCTTGGGTGCGGCTGAATGAGCAACACACTGATGCATAGCGTCCATGTTGATATTCACATGTGCGCTGGTGGTCATGCGCATCAACTGTCAAACTGCATGTTCAGCCCCTGTCAAACTTGCTTCTTGTCTTCGCCTTGGTGAAAGTGCCAAATGGGTGGATCACATGCGTGCACACATTGACATGCATGCTTCTAAATTCCCTTGCATGCAATTAGTAACACTGCTCACCTTGTCTACTCTATGCCAGCTGTTGGGATGGATCTATAACTTGTACGGGCGCAGTTTCATCCATCTGTGCATGTTGCACCCCCTATTGTACTTGTTCCTGTTGCAACTCATTCTCTCGTTGATGCAGCTCTTGTTCTTTCTTGAATTGTTGCTTCAACACATGAAATTCCTTCTCTGTTTCATTCTCTGCGTTCACATGATCTTCATGTTGTTTCGTCACCTCATAGCCTCAGTCTCCAAAGTTTCTTTCATCACAAGTGGATTTTCTTGAGCTTGCAACTTTGTTTCGTCTCTATGTTGTCAACAACCTTCCTCTTGCATTCATTGCATGCAGGTGTGCTTCCTTCTGTTGTTTCTGATGGTGCTTCTTTCTATAATGTTGTTTCCATAATATCTTGATGTCCTTTTCTACAAACAACTTGATTTCTTTATAGGTAGGTGAGCTCATAGACACTTGCTTGGCTGCAAACCCCGTTAGGCACTCAATGATGTCCTTTGACTATGCTCTCCTAAAATCCATTGTACTTGTGTTGCTAAGAGACAAACAAATACCTATGATTTCTAGAGACATAGAAACACTCATGGAAAGAAATTTTTTAGTTGAAAACCAAAACAAACTTGAGGACTAACTTGCAATGTACCTGTGTGATTGATCGTGAAGGTTGTGCAATTTCCATTGGGAGGTCAAGAGACTAACTGCCAAAACTGCGCAGGGCATAGTCTGAGCTATCAAGAGGCTGACTGACTACCAGAACTATGCAATGCATAGTCCAGCCTGGCCTGCTAAGGACTGAAACTGCGCAATGCGCAATTTTAGTCAGTAGTGACATGGAACCAACAAACTACATTTCGTAGTTTCTGGGGCCAGTAGGACACTGCCTCCAAGAATTGTGCAATGCAATTATGGAGGTCAGTTTTGGGCTAGACTTGTAGTATTTGTAGAGGGAAGGCAGAGCCTTCACTTCCAAAAATGCGCAATGCTAGCCGAGTAAGGCATGTTCCAGTTCAAGGCATCCTAGACCAGGCGACGGGTGACTAAAAACATGAGAAGTATGAATGCATGATGAGATGAGTACAAACAATATTGAATGATAATACATGCAAAAAGCAAGTGCAAGATTCAAAAAATGGGAAAGCATGCATATGTGTGAAGCGAGTCGCCGCAACGATGACTTTCCGTCCAAAAATTGTGTCATGCATGCGAAAACAATGAGACGTGAACAAAAATTGAAACAGTGCTTCTATAAGCTAATATACATCAAAACGACAACAAGAACTCATTGAAATCAAGTAGACAACACTCACACAAAGAGAAACACAAAAAGTGATAGAAACACAGTGCAAGACATGAAAAGCAGGCTTACCCTGAAATAGCTTAGTAGAACGTGCTAATGACTCCTAGATGAAATGTGGGATGTTAGAGATGCAAGGTCGATGTGAGAAATGCATTCTGCAGTGTTCAGTTGATGAGTTTTGATAAAATCGAGGTCGTGATGCACATGCCACAAATCTAGGAAAAGAGACACTTAGCAGGAGGTTTCTGAAATGATCCTTGCATGTAACCTCCAGTTGCTAAAATAGATCCCTGAATCAAGGGATGACTTTGCACGCTACCTTGGGAAAAGCAGTCCATGCATGCAAATCAATTTTGCTCAATCCCGGATGGAACCGGTCAACCTAAAGGCACATGCATCGGTCTGCGAGCCTGCGATGGAAATTTGCATAGTTTCTAGGCTGACCAGAGATGGTTGTCCCAGAGGGATTACGCAATTTTTGGGAGGAACAGGTGACTATCTCCCAGAATTTCGCAATTTCTGGGCTGAGCGGTTGTCTTGGGTCAGACCTCGCAATTTTCTCAAGGAAGCTTGTCTGACTACATTATGTAATTTCTAAGCCCAGCAAGCTGTCTTGAGTTAGACCTTGCAATTTTCTCAAGGAATCCTATCTGACTGCATCTCATGATTTCTAAGCTGAGCAATTGTCTTGGGTCAATCCTTGTAGTTTTCTCAAAGAAGCCTATCTGACTGTATTGTGCAATTTCTTATAGGAACAGGCTGCCTGGTGGGATTTGCACAATTTGCTAGTTGTTGCACTTGTTGTCCTAGAGGGATTGCACAATTTCTAGGAGTAGTAGGTGAATGTTGCCCAGAATTGTGTAATTTATGGGTTGAGCAACTATCTTGGGATTAATTGTGCAATTTTTTAGAGGAAGATTGTCAGGAAGAATTACGCAATTCTAGATCCCAGATGGATTTGCGCAATTTCTGGAGGGAAGGCTGGTTCCCCTCTAGAATTGTGCAATTCCCAAAGGGAGTTGCTCAACCAGCAACTAACACCAAGTCTGAAAAGTAGCCTGTGAAGGGGGTGGAACAAACTTGCATGTAGAGGCTCACAAGGCTCTATGAAACAATTGAAGCTGATGTGCTTGATAGGGCAAAACATGTTGCTGAGGATGGTTTGTAGGGAGGCTAAAAAACGAAGCTAAGGAAAATTTTTGGAGAGTGGTTGTAGCCGCTACAATAGGTGTCTTATCAGAATTTGGTCTAGGATGTGCGTTATTGAGAATATGTACTATTGTATGCACTGCTTCTGCCCAATAGGTTTGAGAAATTTTTCTTTCTTACATCATGGCTCTGATTATTTGTTGAACAAACCTGTTTTGTCTCTCTACGACTCCATTTTGTTGTTATGTGTCTGCAATAGTATATTGTTTCTTTATCCAAAATTCCTTACATAGGTCTGCAAACACATCTAATGTAAATTCACCTCCTTTGTCTGACCTTATGCACTTTATCTTGCACCCTGTTTGATTTTCTACGAATTCCTTAAATGTTTTAAATTCTCAAATGCTTCTGACTTATATCTGAAAAATGCCACCCATGTTAATCTTGAATAGTCATCTACTACCAGCATAAAATATTGTTCTCCTCCTTGTGCTTCTATTCTGGAAGGCCCCCATAAATCCATATGAACTAGTTGCAAGGGAAACTTCTTGATAGTTTATCTTTGTCTTTGAATGATGTTTGTGTTTGTTTGCCCGTTTGACATGACTTACAGATAGTGTTTTGAGGCCTTTTTATTGTTGGTAGATCTCTAACTACTTTTTTCTTGTTCAGTTTGATGATGTGATCAAAGTTGAGATACCCCAATCTCCTGTGCCATAGCCAGGATTCATCTTGTTTGCTGATGTAGCATTCCTCATTCTCTTGAGCATACAGAACTAAGTCACACTTGTTAGGTTTCTTTTCTTCTACCTTCTTTCTCCATTGCATGCATCCAATTGTTTTATACATATTCTAATATGTTAATCTCTTGTCTTTAATCTTAGATTCATATGACTTGTGCCCAAAGTTGTGACAATAGAAACATTATGTGATGTCGAGGGGTGGAGCAAATGTATTTTTGTTTAGATTCAAATTTGTTTTAACATTCGTGAATCCATTCTTTCTCATATTAAAATTTACAACATCAATTATTCTGACATAAGCTCTACAATTTATGTCTTTATGTCCAAAATTTATGTACAACAATAAAAATATCCTTAAAACAACTATATGTACCTGGTAGTGGATGTTGTTTGTGAATCTAACCAACTTGACATTTGATAACCCTGTCTTCTGAAGAAATGAGGTCTCTGATAGGTTGTGCATTGATTGTCCACTTTTTTTGCTTTATGTACTATACCCACAATGTCTGTTTGCAGTTGTTCACTTGATGTTCAAATTTTGTTCAATTTTTTATTCTTAGATTGATGTGAGTTGTCATCCTCTCTTCTAGCAGCTTTTACAAAGGTGATTTCCCTTTTATCCTCTGACTTAGATTTACTGGATTCTCCTTCATATCCTAACCTTGTCTTTATGAGTGGAGACCTCTAATAATTCAATATCACATCCATCTTTTTAGGTCCTTTTATCTCTTGAATATTTATGTTTAGGTTAGTATGAAGTTTCTCTAGTTTTTTCTTTAGACATAACACCTCTTCCTCTAATTTTTCACACTCATGGTTTTCCTCTTTTATCTGTTGTAGCAAAATGTCTTCCACATTCTTTTCTTCTTCAAGTTCAACTTTAAATTTGATAATGTCTTCTAAATTTGATTCTTTCGTTACATATTTTAATGATCTCTTTTTTCTTTCTATTCTTTAGTTTAAGCCTTTCTATTTCATCTAGGGCACTGATTAATCCCCACTCAAGATCTACCTCATCTTCCTCTTCCTCTTCATATTCCTGAAAATCATTTTCAAGTTCTTCCAAGGCCATTAGTATAAATTCACTTGTTCCATCTTCATTAGATGATCTGTTAGAGCTTTCATATCCACTGCCATATTCTTGAGCATATAAATTTTTCTTTCTGAATTGTCTCTCTTTCTGCGTTTTGTTAGATTTGTTCTTCTCTTTCCTTTTAAACTGATTTTCCTCTTTCTTAAAAGGGCATTTTGATGCATAGTGTCCCACTCTTCCACTAGTTAAAACACTGAAATGGATGTTTTCCTTTATACTTACCTATGCCTTTCTTCAACCTTCTGATGAATTTTGATTCTTCTTCATTAGACCTTGAGCATGACCGCTCCTTTTCTTCTATGGGCTTTTTTGCCTTGAAAGCTGCCTCTCTACTAGTTGCATTTCCTTTTGGAATTCTCATCTCACATGTTTTCAAAGAGCCACATAGTTTATCTCTATTAAAGGTATCAAAGTTTGATGTTTCTTCTATAACTGAAACCTTAGGATTGAATTTAAAAGGTAATGACCTCAAAATTTCTGAACTATTACACTTTTGTTGATTGTTTCACCTAGACCCAGCATGATATTCACAACTTCATCAACTCTTAAAAATAATTTAGCTACGTCTTCATCTTCATTCATTTTTAACATTTCAAACTGAGTTCTATACACTTTTAATTCAACCATCTTCACATTTTTATCTCCTTCATGAATATTTTCTAATTTATCCCTAATACCTCTAACTGTCTCACAATGCATTACTTTGATAAATTCAGATTCACATAGACCACTCATAAATGAATTCATAGATTTTACAAATTCGGTTTGGTATCTTTGTCACTAGTAGCATCATTTGGTTCTTCATACCCCATCAACACAGTAGACTAGCCTTCTATTCCTAGAGACATTAAATATGCCTCCATTCTTACTTTCCAGAAGGCGTAGTTTGTACCCGTAAATAGAGGGGCCTTATTTGTTGAGAATTCTTCTTGACTAGACATTTTACTTACTTAGGACCTCCTTCCAATTGTTAGACTCCTACTAAAGGAACTTGGCTCTGATACCAATTGATAGGAATCAAGATTGTCGTTAGACCAAAACCCGCAGGTGTTAGTCAATGATCGCATCACGAGAGATAAGGATCCATGAGAGGCGGTTAGTCCATGTCACGAAACACACAGGGAGTGTTTTTTTATCCAATCTACAACAACTTTGGTGCCTTCAACACTATATTCAGACTTGTGCTATTATTCTACAACCTCAACCCTCTAGCTAGGGATTTTTGTTGTCACTGTAAAAGTTTTAATAATAAGCTTAAAATTCCTTTATTCATTGTTGTTTCTTTTCTCTTTTAAGGTAACCTATTTTCCTTCACACATTACATTGTCCCTTCCATAACTAAACTCAGCGTACTAATCCACAAATTTTCTAGGTGTAGGAGCCCTACAACTAACCTTGTTGTGACTTGGATCTTACACAAGATCACCAACAAATTTTTGGCCCTAAGATCACCTTATGGAACAAAGATAAGTATAGGCTAATAGCTCGGCCCTGAGAGACTTTTTTTTAACTTCATAATAGAGGCACAGGAATTCGACATACATTCTAGCTAAAGGCTTCACAAAACATGTCTTCTCTTCCTCTTTTACCTGTCCCAAAAACATACCCAAACCAAAAACAAAATATGTCCTTCCTTCAAATTATTATATTCCTAGATACCTGAGATATGCAAAGTCTTTCTTTAAGAGATCTTCACTTGTTGGATGCTCAAAAAATAATTTTTCCTTTCTTAGATTTACTTCTTAGATGGCTCGTCATCAAGACTAATATATACAATCCATTCTTTTTAGCTTTTTGAAGTAATGCAAAAACCCTTCAAGTGATCTTCCACTTGCCAAGACTCTTAACCTTAACTCTAATACCATGTTGGAAAATTAGATTAGGGCATCATTTAATTCATCTTTTCCATTCATGATAGTTGTTTATGATATTATTCTATTCTTCTTCTTTATTATGCTTATATTCTTATCATCAAATAAATTCCAAAACAATGAAGATCACGACCATACAAAAATGAACACAAGATATACGCTCCAAGCTAAGGAAAAATGCCTCCAAGAGGAAAACCGAGAAAAAACTTCTCTTCTTATAGAATCAATTCCAAAGGAGACTTTCAAGACCAAAAACCTAGACTAGGCCTCCAACCAAGTTAACCAACCAATCTCCAAGCATAACAAAATAATATCTCTTCATGATTAGGAATTTTCTAACCTTTCGAGCTTGCCAAAGAAGCCTGCAATGCCTCCTACAAATTTGGATCTGAGGTAACCCTAGAAACCCATAAGGGTACTCACGTGTGTGACTAGAAAAGGGTAGATTTTATACTTTCGAAATTTTGTGAGGCTTCTTCCTTGCTTCACTATCATTCACTTTTCTTTTCAAGGCCTTCACACCCTTATTCCAACTTCAAATCAAATCCAAGAGATGTAAACTTGTGTGTGTGTGCCAAATAGGTCGAGGTGCCTTCTTTTTGTAGCCATCCAAGAGGCTTGAACAACCCTCTCTAGGTCAACTTCTCCTTGGCTAGTTGACTTGGTCTTGGGAGCCTTATAGACACTTCTAAATTCAAAAATATTTTTCCTTTTCTTGATACAAGTGCTTGAAAGGGTCTTTTACAATATGATAAGGACCCTTGGCTCATGAAAAACCCTAGGAGAATTCAATGGATGCTTGACCTAGTGACAAATAACTTGAGCATGAAACCCATGTTTTACAAATAATTTTTCTTTTTTTTCTTTACATCATTTTCTTTCTTCTTTTGATGGAAACATAAGAATTCCTTCATGAAAAGAGTCAAATGACAATTATGAAGACTAGAACTTGTTGCATTCTTCAACATCTCTCTCTCTACCTATGTCTCGCTTATTCCCTCTCTCCCCCTCGATCTCCCCCATCTCCTTCTTTCTTTCTCTCTCTCCCCCCTCTCTCTCCATATATATATATAGCCATCTCTCACTCCTTTTCTTCCCACTCGTCATCCTCTCTCTCCCTACCCATCCTATATATATATATGTGTGTGTGTGTGTGTGTACACACACACACACACAGATATATATATACCCATCTGTCACTCCTCTTCTTCCCACTCTTCAAGCTCTCTCTCCCTCCACCTCCCCCCTCTCTCTTTTCTCTACCTCTATCTCTATCTCTCACTCTCTCACTCTCTCTCCCTCCTTTCTCTAATCTCTTCTCCTTGTGTCATCTATCTATTTCTCACTCTTCCTCTCTCTCCCTCTCTCTCTCTTTGCCCGCCTTCCCCCACTCGACACTTTCACTCGCTTACACATACACACACTCTCTTTTCCTCTCTCTCTCTCTCTCAATCCCTCCATCATGACAACCCTCTCAACTTTGTCTCTCACTTCATCCCAATGTCAACCACTAATATCTCCCTCCCTCTTTCCTTATCTATCTCACTTTTTGAATTTCATTCATTCTCTCCCCTCACTCACCAACTCATTCTTCCCCACCCCTCGCTCTCTCTCTCCCTCCCTTTGCCCCTCTATCCCTCCCTCTCTCACCCTTCCCACCCCCGTGAAACCCCCCTCAACCATTTCCCACCAACTCATTCTTCCACACCCCCTCTCTCTCTTTTTCTCCCTTGGTCCCTCTATCCTTCCCTTTCTCATCCTCCCCACCTCACCAAACCCACCTCAACTATTTCCCATGTGTTAAGATCACTAGTTATAGGAACACATGCACGTTCCTAACAATAGGAACACATATGTTTTTGGCACTAGGAATGCACTCATGTTGTTGATCCTAGGAATATGCGCTCACCTTTTGGAATTTAAATTTTCATTATAGGAATCCTATGTGTATAGTGACTTGGTTGCTTCATATAGAGTTTTGGGATGATGAACCTAGTGGTTTGGGGTATGAATACATGAAAATATCAATTTTTGAGAAAAC
>APFE030373826.1:47660-92154 GCA_000404065.3 Pinus taeda
TTAACACATATTCAATGGATATTATCCTGATCATGTACTATTGCGGAAAACATACATACATAAGCTCCTCTACGTTGATCATCAATATAGCAGCATCAATAACAATAAAACATCAAGAGCATTCACACATTAACACAGTATGTATCCCGGGGAAAGCATCTAGCTAAAAACCCCAACTATTTGTATATTAATGATTGAGTCATGTAACATTACACAGCATAATACTTCTCACAAGTATCTCCACCTCTGTTACACACAATACAGGTCAGATCTGAATCAATCACTGGCTCAAATCTCCTTCGCTGCTTGCCTGCCTCCGCTGCTCAATACCTGCTCAAGGACTGATGATAATTCCAAGGCAACCACGTATTTACTTGGCAAAATCACGTGAGCACAAGCTACAATGTGGGCAAATACGTGGGCAAACTCATTGGCATACTCAATCCCTTGATTGTGCAAGATCTGATGCACAATTATAGTCACAACTGATAGCAATCTGATTCTCTAACACCTGTCCCTGCTGAACTGAACATGCACTGACATGCAACTGAGTTAACTGATGTATTCATTAGTTGTATTATGAGTTAATAACTTGTGAATTAATTAATAACTAATTCACCCAACTCATCTCTAGTCTATTTGCCAGTTAGACTAAATACAACCAGTTTAACAAAGCTAAACTGAACACAACTCCATCAACTGCACCTCCAGTCCACTAAACTCAACTCACTTGAGTTCTAACTGAAGTCCTGCATGCAAATATTAGTCATCCCATAGGTAACCACGTATTTCCTTCTGGGATCTGCATATACCACATCCGTAGCTCATCCTGAAGTGCTCCAAGAGAATAAGACAAAGTTTATAGTCTAAATATTATTATGAGCTAATAATATTTGACTGTTTCTATATTTAGACTGAGCAGTCACTCCGCTGTGATCTAAAAATAGAAGTCCATCTATTTTTCCAACTTGATCAATCATCCATAAACAACAACCTGCAATCCATAGACATGATCCATATGTCTAAAAATAGACATAGTCTAAAAATAGACTTGCGCCAAAAATAGCCTGCGGGCCCACTTAGTGAAGGCGACTCTTTTCACTAAGCTCCATCATCTTATTGCAATCTCAACAGTTGGATTGACCAGAATCTCATTATTTTCTGGTTACAATCAGATCCTAGTTCATCCTGATGACCATGCCAAAACTACCTTCACTACTCCTTGGGGCACATTCATGTGTTTGAAAATGCCTTTTGGACCAATGAATGCAGAAGCTAATTTATATAGGTCTATGGATATAGCCTTTGCAAAAGAAATTCACGATTTTCTTGTAATATATCTAGATGACATTATTGTTTTTTAAAAATCTGACAATTAACATCTAGATCATCTAAGGCTTGTTTTTATTAAATCCAGGAAATATGGAATTTCTTTGAACCCCAAGAAGTCTTTTTTTTGGGTTAGATGAAGAAAATTTATTAGACCACATAATCTCAAAAGATGGTATCCAAATAGACCCTACAAGAATAGAACCGATCTTACAGATACAACATCCAAGGAACATTAGGGAATTACAAGCTTTCTTAGGGAGAATTAACTTTCTTAGAAGATTTATTTCTAACCTGGAAGAATTAATTAGATCAGTAAACAATATGTTGAAAAACGATTTGACCATAAAATGGACTCTTGAGGCTAAGAAGTCCTTTGAAGATATCAAACTAGCATTAACTAAAACACTAGTTTTGATCAGTCTGAAATTTGACAGAGATTTGATATTATTTTCCTTTGGTTCTGTGCACACAATTGCTGCAGTTCTACTGCAGAAAAATGACGAGGGCTATGCACAACCTATTTCTTTCTTTAGCAAATCCCCGAGAGGTGCCCCCTTAAAATATAACATAATGGAAAAACAAGCCTTTGCTTTGGTCAAAGCTATCAAGGATTTTAGGGTATACATTTTATATTCTCATATAGTAGCCTATGTTCTTAATTTAGTAGTAAAAGACATCCTAACTTAGGATGGTCCAGATGGAAAGGGGGAAAATGGATTGCTACTATTCTTGAATATGACATAGAAATCAAACCAACTAATTTAATCAAGGGCTAAGGTTTAGCCAAGCTCATAGCTGAATCGAACTGTCAGGCCCTAGATATAAAATTTATTGCAAAAATAGATAATGAAGAGGAGATTGCGACTCCACTAATCAGCTAGGCCTTTATTGAATCACAATGGTATGCTCATATCATTTATGTTTACAAAACTTACAAGCTCCTCCCAAATTATCTAGAACTAAAAGCAGGTTTTTGAAGATGAAAACCTTAAAATTTTGTATTTTAAACAATGCTTTGTTTTAGAGAGATCATGAAGGTATTCTTTTCAATTGCCTATTAAAAGATGAATCTGACAGAGTATTGAAAGAGTTTCATCCAGGTGATTGTGGAGGACACCTTTACTGGAAAACCATTGCTGATAAAATTCTTAGAATAGGTTTCTACTGGCCTACCTTGTTTTTTGATGTAAAGAAATATGTGACCTCCTGTCACAAATGTCAATTTTCTTCGGGAAATAAAAAGCTTCTACCTTTACCCCTCAAGCCAATATCTGCTGAAACACCTTTTCAACAATGGGGTCTAGACTTCATTGGTGAAATTCACCCACCTTCCTCTGCCCAACGGAAGTGGATCCTCACTGCTTCAGACTACTTTACAAAATGGATAGAGGCCATACCTTCAAGGCAAGCCACTGACACTTTTACCATAACCTTCCTTGAGACCAACATTCTATCAAGATTTATGTCCAACTAAGATCATTACTGATAATGCAGCTACCTTTAAATACAAAAGAATGATAGATTTCTACAACAAGTATCATATAACCCTGGGCCATTCCACAACCTATTATCCTCAAGGAAATGGACTGGTAGAATTCTCAAACAAAAATCTAGTAAACATCATCAAAATTTTATGAGAGGAAAATAAGAAAACATGGAACAAAAGGTTAATCAATGCCTTATGGGCAGACAGACTAACCACTAAAAAATCAATTGGTACCTCTCCCTACCAACTAGTTTATGGGATGGAAGCTATTTTGTCGATCCTCCTTGGGAACACCAGTTATGAAGTTGCTTCAGGAAATGCAGGTTGAACCAAAAAGTATCCAAATAAGAATCAACCAAACAATTCATATTCAACAAACTAGAGAAGAGGTCTACATTTGATCTCAAGTTGTGCAGGAAAGGATTAAAAAGATTTTTTATAAGAGAACAAAGGCTAAATATTTCTACCTTGGTGACAAGGTGCTAAAGTGGGATTCAAGGAGGGAATATGAAGGTAAACATGGGAAATTTGACTTCCTATCGAAAGGCCCATATGTCATTTATGCTTTCAAAGGTAATAATGCTTTCTTCCTAAGGGAAATGGATTGTATAGAAGTAGAAGGTGGACCAATGAATGGTTGAATGCTCAAACACTATTTTGAACCTAACTACTGATTTTTATTTCCCATTACACATATTTCATTTTTCAAAATGTATAGCTTGGATTGGATGGTCATTTTTTAAGTTGAAGCCCGAAGAGAAGGCCCTAAGCTTTAAGGATCGACTATCATAAGTATCAATAATGCAGAGAAATGGAAAGAAAGATTGCAAGGCAACATCAATGGCCATTCAAAGGCTACTGATCTACAATGTTCTTGACATTTCACTAGGAAATGCCATCCCCAAGTGGAGCCAATGTTAGGTTCATATACCAATAGGAGTCCTAATTTTGAATGACTATGGTGAAACCTTGTAATATTGTACATGCCTTTTCTTTCCACAAATGTTTTCCATATTAAAAAAATAAAAAAAATGTAAAGATGGTATGTCCTAAAAAAATAATAAAAGGACAAAAAGAATGAAAAAGGTCAAAAAATGAAAATATATGAACTCCAAAAGATAAAAAGAGACCATGACAGTGTGCAAGTCAAAATGCCACTGCTATTTACTTTTATGCATAATAATGATTGTGTGCAACGTCTCACTCATGCCACAATCCACGGTAATCAAATTGTTTGATCTTGATTATACCATGCTTTGAATTTTATGTTTATAGTTAGTGAATAAAATCTGACCAAATAGTGTAATCTTGGTAGATCATTAGATAGGTAGAGTGAATAAAAGGAGCTCATCAGCTTAATCTGAGCCCTTGGATGATATAAGGTTAGATTTAGATAGTTTTCTATGTAAAGAAAGGAAAAATATTGATAAGGGTTTGCTAGCCTAAATGCACACAAATAAAGTGAAGAAAAAATGGTAGGGTAAGTAGTAAAAAGGTTACAGAAATATCATGTGATTACATAAAAGGTACTTATGTCATTATCTTAAATGCAATTTTCAAATGTGCATAAGTGGTAAACAAAACAAAGGCAATGGTTCACAATATGATTTAGTTAACATCCCCATCATCCATTTTAATCCCTATAACACTCACTAATTTCCCTTTCATAATAAAAATATTAATACCTATAGTTATTTAAGTCAAAGAGGCTCAGGGCATTTCTCTGACTTCTGGTGGGACCAGACCGTCGGCTTGATGACTTAAGAAGGAAAGGTGTTAAATTCCCTTGCAAATTCATTCATTCCCCTCACATAACCACTTTTCCTAAGGTTAAATTCTTTTTGCCTAGGAAAACCCCATGATAAACATATTTTATGCAAAAAACCCATCAAATGTGTTTATCCTAAGTAATAAGTGTATGGAAAGCACATAACGTTCATATACCTAAGTAAAATTCCCCTTTCGCTCATTTAACCTCATATTAAATTTATTATATAAAATTCGTGAAAATCCATTGGCCCGTATAGATTTAATTCCTTTATGTTAATAATCCCACCCCTTAGTTTATTTATAAACTATATAACTACCCCATATCTCAAAAAATATATTAAAACCTTTCCCACGATCTTTAATCCCATATTAAAGCGCCCGCGAATGAGATTAAGCTCTAATTTAATCCTATAGCACCAGTGATTAGACCCATGGGCCCCTAAAAGCTTTATGTGTAAATCACAGTGTGACTCCATCTCCCGACCACCATTGATTGTCCTTTCCCCACATGCAATGGCCGAAGTCCATATTGGCTTGGCCTGATGTCTGCGCTTTACCCACCCGATAAGGTGGTTTTCCTCCCGACCCCCATTTCTATGTGTCAAACGATGAATGGAATCAGGTGACCTCTCCCAAAAACCACTTCCCTCTCAAAAGCAGTGCAATGCCCCCATTAAACCACCTTCCCATATAATGAAAAAAAAATACTCACTGTTCATCAATTAATGAACCCACCAAGATCAACAATTTTCCTATATAAGCCCAATTATCCCTCTTTTCACTCTTTTCGCACATTTTCCATTTAAGAACTCAGAAAGCTGTTGTGACGCCTGCAAACAACAAATTTTCTCACAGACCTCTGCCATTGATCCACAAATGTTGCAGATAGCCCCACTCGTTCATCAGTCCGTACCAGAACCATACAGACCTCTACAGCCTCCATCAACCACCATTTACTGTCAATTTCACCCAATTCTAGGTATTTAACTATGGAAAACCAACTCCATTGTCAAATTCCAAGTAAATTCACCCTCGTAACACTTTTAATTAAGGAAAAAATATCAAATTTACTTTTATTTTACACTCTAAGCCATAACCAGTTGCAAAGACCACTATTTCCCTAAAAAGTCTAAATTACACCCCACACTCAAATCCACAAGAACTAAGTATGGTTGCCCCCATCGCCATGGACGTAAGACCCATTACCACCCTCGATTTGGACCCGGACAACCTTCCTTTAGCTGATAAAGATTTCCAAATAAAATATACCACTGCCATGGAGTCCCTGCTCAAAGTACATTGTCAAATTAGGGATAGATACTGCAACCATGCTGATGATATTGGCATTTGGGGGTCAAATTTGCCCAAATACCAGTTCCCCCAAGTCTACATTTTCCCAGAGATTGTCTGTTATTGTCATGCCAAGTACATCCCTAGTGAGAGAGAAGTCATGTCCCCAAACCAAGAAATACTTGTCACCATCACTATTGAGTCCATTAATGAAATGTTGCAGCTCCAACCAGGGAAAAACCTAACTCCCCTCTCAATTGGAGACTTTTTGGACCAGTATCCCAAGCTTAGTCCTGCAAAATTGGCCCAATTGTTCCAAACCTTCATTAGAGAAGAAAAACACATCCCTAAGGATTTCCCTCCATATGTAGCTCCTTTTCTCCCCATGGAGCCAGAACATTGTAGCCATGATATCTTGTGTTTTGGGGTATACCACTAGTGAATACATTGATGCGTTGATCCTTGCCTTCATATCCATCTACACTCCGGGACAGCCTCCTGTTGTCATTTATGACTATGCCCAATTTATAGCTGAAAGGATGCATGAAAAATTTCTTAGAAAGAGTAATGAAAGAGTTTTCAAGTATTCCTCTGTCTTATATCATATGTTCTTATATTATCAACCTTGTAAGTTCTCATTCACCCCTCAGAAGTTGGACACCAAGGGTTAGCCCAGGTCAGTCATTTTTTGGACCCCATTCATCCACCAATCTCAGTCTCCATATTCTTATTCTGATTTCATTGATTTATTTGTATACCTAGTCATGGCAATGTTGACTTGAAGCCCTCCCCCTAGAATCAGTCCAGAAATAAAGAGAGTCCTCCAACTTTCCAAGCAGACCAAAGTGGGTGACTGGTACCTTTATCAAAACCATATTGAAATTAGAATCTATGGTTGCATGCTGACACCATACAAGCTACCAAGATACCTCCCAATGAGGTTGTTTGAATTAGAATACTATAGACAAATCATCAATGCACTTGAAGTAAACTTCATCAATGCCAAGAAGAAGGCCAATTTCAAAATAAAAGAACAATTAGGTCCCTTCATATGCAATTCCAGAGAGGCAAGTAAAGAGACATACCGAATTATACAGATGTTATAGCTCCAAATCTCACTCTTGATGTTTGTGATGTTGCACTCATGGCCTAGGGCAACCCCTCCTTCCAGACCTGGTCCAAATACTTAAAAACAATGTTTTACTCCCTATATGCGACATTTCCCTGAGCTAAATTTGTGTGTACGCGGGTATGTGTATATATAACCCATGTATATGTCTTAAAACACTTAAAAAAATTAAATCTCTTTAATTTCGAGCAGAAATCACGGGTTTTACTTGTTGATTACCAATTAGTGCCCGTGGCCCAACTGTTCCCAATGAATTCCCAACTAAAAAAATACTTTGGGAGAAGTATAAAAAGGCTTCAATGGGAAGCGCTAAAGGAGGAGAGAATAGAAAGAAAAATAACTCTGCTGAGATTATCCCTGATCAGGTCTAAGGATCCTTGTGCTTCCAACACTTCCTCCATTACAAGAAACCCTTGCTTCCTTGAGTTTGATGTCTTTTCACTAGTTGAGATATCCTTGTGTGAGTCATGGAAGGAGCCTTTTGAAGACTTGGGATTGGACGAATCTGGAGGATGGTTCTACTTGGAGCCTATAAGAGGAAGATTTAGGTGATATCATTTCTTGTTTGACTTTAGTTATCTGCAATAAAGAAACATTTGTCTTGTTCCTGAAATCATTATTCTTCATACTTATGATGTTGTTATTATGGTTTGCATATGAATAGTTGCTTCAATCGTATAACTAGTTACCTTTCAACATGCTATGAAGTTGATTTCTTTATGATGCTTGGTCCATATACTGCTATGCTTCTTTGAATCAATTTTTTTACAGGTTGAAGGATCAAAAGGAACTCTAAGAGGGTTTGGACCCTGGCTGGATCTACCCGAACGAAGGACCCCTAGGTGCACCTCTCTTCACGTAGTTTGCTTATATTAGTATCATGGCTGTGTGGAATGCTTGTTTTTCATTTTAGATAACCCCCACTTTGCTAGGGTATTGACCCAAAACCCTAGGGGACTTTGTCCCTCAACAGAATTAGCAACTCTGTTGGGGACAACAATATGGTTGTTCCTAGTTTGGGTTAATCTAAGCCAATCAGGGCTCAACCTTTGATTTTCTTGATGTAACTGAGTGTTTGTTCCTATAGGAACTCAGAATTTAAGTCAGAAAAATTTCTTCAGACCCCCTTTTTGCTTTTTCTTGTGAACTGTTATATATGCAATTTTGCCAGGTTACAAAAGTGTATGTACGCAAGTTTCCCCATGTGAACCCACATATACATAGGTTTCCTTGGGCTGAATCACGTATACACACAGTTGTACATTGACACAGTCGCGTATACCCTAATTTTCCAAGATTTTTTCAAATCTTTCTTATTTAGTAAATTTGTTTGTTGGTCTAAGTGTTTCCTGAGCAGTCAAGTTTGGTTATCAGTCTTTGTTTTTACAGCAAGTTTCCAGTTTCAAATTCTCTCTATTTGTGTAAAGTTTTGGTCTTGTTTTGCTTTGTTGCAAGTGTCAGCATTTGTGTTTGAGAACACAAGATTTCTCTTTGAGAATATTGGCTATTCTAGTCTTCCAGAGCATAAAGATCAGTTTCAATGTTTGTGACAAACTTTATCTTTGTGATCTTCTTGCTTTGTGTCAAAACTGCACCTTGTGGCCATTTACTTTCTTTACTTTTTGAAAGTTGTTGAGTGACAATTTTGAGAGTTGTATTTCTTGATATTTTGATGATTGTCACCAAGATCTTTTTGCTGCTTTTTGATTGTTGAGAGCATCTTGAAACACCTATTTTGTTTAGTTTTCACCCATTTTGTGTTGATAACTTGCAAAGTGTTTTGGTTGCTTATTATTCGGTCTCAAAGTTTTCAATAGTATTTGGAGCACTTTTGAAAAGTCATTTTTGTTTTTTCTTTTGAAGAAAACTTCTTGAAAATTTGGTTATTGCTTTCTTTGGCCTTGTTTTGATTTAGTTTCTTTTTGCGAGTGAAAGTGTATTGTTGTTTGTCTTGTGATTTTCTTTTAATGTTTGGATGAAAATGAGCATTAGCAACTTATATTCTATCTAAACATCTTAGGTGGCTAATTGGAAGCAATAAACAAGTTACTTTCATTCTTTGATTTAGATTAGTCTTAAGTTTTGCATCAACATATACTCATTGCATTAGGATAAGTTTGTGCATATTTTTAGGGCATCCATAGTTTTGTTAATTTTTGTGAGTGTGAAGCTTGCTAAAAGAAAAGAAAAGAAAAATTTATTGCTTTCTTAGAAGTTCCTTAGAACCTAGTAGAAATTTCTTTCATCGAAGAACAAAATGAGTGCATTTGCATATAGTTTGGTTTTTATTAGTTTCTTTTGCATTGAAAAACACCACAAGTTTCATTTCCACTTATCCCTTGACTTAAGAACAACCCATTTAAAAACAAGTGCTAATTAAAACATACTAGAATTTTTTTTATATATTGTCAATTTAGACACACCAACAACTTTTAGGATATTTTAGGGCCTTGAATTAGGTGTGTGGAGAGAAAATAGTCCAAGGCCATTTTAAACAATCAAACATAGAAGTCTGAATAACGAGTGCAAATCCAATAGCGTTAGGGAGACCAGGAAAGCTTCGGATTTGGGAGTAAAGCATGAGGGTTTTTGAAGATAAGGAAGAGAGATAACCCCTCTCCTACTTGTTGGATCTTACCTCAAGACCGTTCCACTGGCTTTTGACATGATTTGGTAACCTTAGTTGCTTCTCCTAGGGATCTACACAGGTGGCTGTGGAGGGGAATCCCATGGCACCTGAGGTCGACGTTCTATCACCCTCAACGGTACTTCTAGAGGGCACCCTTGTGAAGCTTGGGGGCTTGCACCGGCACAGGCTGTTGTTAGAAGGTCAACATAACTTCCTCTGTTACCTTCGCTGATAGGACTAGGCCGTCATTATCCCAGACTATCTTTGGAAGGCCCCTTGCTTCACTTTCCTGTATTTTGGTGTCTGGGCCTCATCTTCCAAAGCAGAAATACTTGAAAGTTGTTTGATTGGCTGACATCTTTTAGGGACTTTTTACTGTGTGCTTTGTGCTCTTAGTTGGCCTAGCTTTCATTTTCTCTTGATTCTTTAATTAGATCTTAATAAAAAGTTCAAAGTGGCTGACCGATTGCTTAGACAGTCTCGAAGACTTTGTGGTCTTTCACCACCAAGTTTAGAGGCTTCTCCTAGAAGGCGCAGAGGCAATATTGTTGGTGGGTTTCATGCCATGGTAGCTGATGTATCGGGGATTGATCCTCCCCTCGGGGCATTAGTGTTCAGGATAAGCCTGGTACTTCCACATAACTAGAGATGAACACTCCAGTTCTTTCTCGAGTTCTCTTTCAATCGGAACGTAACATTGAGGTAGAAGAACTCACAGAGTCGTTAGCAGCTCTGAATTCTCCTCTACCTTCTAACCATCCAGACATATTACAATACGTTGGGACTCTGACGCATAGACCATCAATTCCAGGTCATATTACACACTTACATTCGATGACCACCACTGGAATCATAGGTTCTACCACAAGTGCTACAACCATGTAGACTCCAACATCAGTTAGGGGGAGGAACTATTTCCATCCCCTCTGCATCTCTATTTGGGTATTTTGCTAGCACATCCTTAGTTGGGTCTGCTTCCTTTCCTTCTACGAGTGGAAATTCCCAAGCCAATGCATCTAGTTCTGGGTTCTTCTCGTTTGGCACCCATTCACAGGGTATTTTGTTAGTTCCATTTAGTGCCTCCACATCCATGATGGGTGGGTCAGCTTCATTTTAGGGTTTTCCTTTTGGAAGTGGTCATATACCACATTCCAACCCAATGATAGGATCTATGCCTTTTTCTTCTACAGGACAAGGCAGAAATCCCTTTCAAGGTTAGACTAACCCTGCAGTTAGTGGCATAGGAACTAAGAATCCATTTTTTGGCCAACAAGGGAATAGGGCGCACTCCACAATTGGTTTATTTCAAAGTATTCCTCCCTTCGCTTCTACTTGGAATCCTTATTAGGGGTTATCAACTCCTTATAATCCTTTAGGAGGGAACTTCGCTGGTTATGGAGGCTTTTTGGTTGGAGTTGGTCAAACTCCGAGTTTTGTTGGATCACAAGGTTCGCTTTTTAGTTCAGCTAGCTGGTTACTTCGAGCAACCTAGTGCCTTCCAAAATCCAGGCCAATCTTTTCAGAACTTTGGGAACTCCACCTAGTCTAGGTGGAATCCCTAAGGTCCTCTGAGGCTTCCTTTTCTGGCAACGTTGAATTTGCCAGATCTCACAAAATTAAAAAACGATCCAATCAAATACAATCCAGCCTAGCCTTTGGTCCCAAAAACTCCCTTTAGACATTCCAAAGTTCGAGGGGAAGGGTGGTGAAGGCTAGGGCGAGCATGTAACCACATTCCATTTGTGGTGCTCAACAAACTCCCTCATCGATGACTCGGTTAGGTTGAGACTTTCTCAATGCACCTTAACTAGCAATGCAGCTAAGTGGTATATAGAGTTGTCAGGGGGCAGCTTTACATGTTTTGCCAATTTGGCTAACATTTTTCTAAATCATTTCTAGTTCTCATCCGTTATGAAGCCGAAACTGAATTTCTGACCAATTTTTGTTAGGATATGACAACTCACATTTCTGATCATATTCAGGAATGGAGACCAAGAAAGAGGCTCATTAAAGATGAAATTCCTCCTGACTACCATCTCAAATGGTTTTTGAAATCCTTACAACCTAAGATCTCTAAGGATGTCTCTCTATCCAGAGTCTATTTTGAGGAGCAAGCTATTTTTAGGGTGTAACAGTTAAAATTGATTTACTCTTAGTCTGGGATTCTACAAAAAATCTTGCTTGATGCTCCTGGGACTAAGGTTGATATAGCCAAGTTGAAGCCAGGTCCCCATGCTGATGGTATCGTTGGATCCGTAGACACAAATGTGGTGAACCTGTTGAGCCAATTGTAGCAGTTGTCTTTACAAACTGCTCCTACTAATCAGGTCACATCATCTAACCCTTCGTCTTCTCAACCCTCTTTCATTAATGCCATCCAATCTTCCAACCCCAAAGTAAATCAAAATTCCAATGGGAAAAATAAAGAACAAGGTAAGAGAAAGAGTCAAGATGAGAAGACTGACACAAATAAACATGGCAATAATGCTGGTGGTGTTGGAAGTGAGCCTAGAAAGGAAGTCAAGTTTCCATGCAAATGCAGTGGAGACCATTTAACTCATCTCTGCCCAAAAATTCAAGATGCTCAGTGCTTGTTAGGGTAGCAAGGGACTTCTGGCTCTCAAGTTGTTTTAACCAACCCTTTTCCCCAAGGGTAACAGATGCTTTCTAGTGCAAATTCAAATCCTAGTACTTCTGAAAGGGGTAACCAAGAAGGGGAGAAATCATCAAATGTTTTCATGATGGGTTCTAATGTCCATGTGGCCACTCGTAACATAATTATGGTGAAATTGAAACATCCAATGACCAAACTGATCCCGGAACTACCAACCTTCATATTGAGTGACCCTCTGTCAAGAATATACCATGGATACTAAAAGGTTCCGCTAAATGCGTGACTATTAATCTTAATGCTAGGGCTACCTAGAATTACTGCATTGTTGAGGATCTGACTTAGAGTCCATGCACTATGTCTGCTTTAGATGTCCTCCAATCATGTCCAGCTCAACGAAGTGCTTTTCTTTCAGTGATAGGGGTAGTTGATCCAAATAACTCTTTAGTGCTCACTTTTGACATGCTTAATGTCAAAAAGCGACTCCATCATCACATGGCTTTTCAAATAAAGTCTACCTATCGAAAAATTAACATTTTTCTAACAGTTATCGATGAAGGAGCTTCCACGTGCATCATGTTGATGTCATGCTGGAAGGCCATTGGATCACCTTTGGTTGTTCCCTCACCTACCCTCCTGACAGCATTTGACCGGCATTCTCATAAGCCACATGGGATTATCCCAACATTTCCCATATGTGCTGGGGGAAGGTCGTCAATATCGAAGTAGAAGTCATTGATTCTAACCTATATTACAATCTCCTCTTTGGAAGGAATTGGGTATACGAAATGGATACCATTGTTTTGACTCCGTTTCATGTCATTTGCTTTCCTCATGAGGGGAAAACTATCAAGGTTGATCAATTGGATTATTCTCTAGTTGATCCTCAAGAAACTTTGGATTCTATTATTCCTTTAGTGGATAACACTTGGCCACGTACTAAGAATCTAGGAGTTGGGATGTATTCTTCATTGGTGGGTACATTTGACTCTCCTATCACTAGAATTAATGTCATTTCATCATCCAAGGAGTCTTCACGGGAAGATTTCTTCCGAACTCATTATTTTTAGACCCTTGGACCTTTCCTTCATCTACGATCACATTAGATGAAGGACAAGTTAGTGGAATGGAATTTCCTATGTCTACAGAAGAGCTTAGATATCAGTCTATCATCAACTCTATAGACAACCATTCTACTCCTTTCTCTAAGGAGGAGTTAGATGGTGATGTGGCCCCAGCTTGGACCCTTGATTCTACCTCTAGTATGGACTACTTAGATATGGTTTTACCATCCAAGGAAGCAATCCTAGAAGTAATGATGGGTGTAGATCTACCTTGGGAATACTTACACCATTGTTCATATTTTCTTCCTCTGCTGCAGGAAGTAGAATCTAGGTTCTTCGACCTATTTACTAGTGATGTTTTTATGATATCAAATCATTTGGCTCTATCACACTTTCGTGCTGAAGGTAATATGTGATGAGCCCCAAAATTGGTAACTTGTTGGGCTCATTTGGCCTAATTATCCTTGTTTAGTCCTTGTTCAAATCCTTCATTTTCTATAGTTTATGCATTATTTTCAGTCAGTTTATGGCATTTGTACGAATAAGGGAAGTCACTTTTCCTAGGTGGTTAACACGTGCTTATTTCAGGTTTTTTGACACATATTGGAGCAAAGTCAAAGCAATCATGGGCTATAAGACAACCAAGCCTGAGGTGAGGATTCGAAGGGGGGTTTCCTATGGCATTAAATGACCCTTCCTCGGGATCTTCACCCCCAACTCCGAGGTCAAAAGACCACCAAACCAAATTTAGAAGGCAGCCAAGCAGAATTTAGAAGGGACTGTTTAACTCACAGTTTGACAATCAAGTTCCACAAATTGAGGAGGCCAGCTAGGTCCCTCATGATGTATAAATGTTGAGGCCTCAGCCTTCGTAAAAAGACTTTCGAAACTATTGTGTATTTTGCACCTCAGTGCTGCCAGTCCTATTTTGTTCTTTTGTAGCCATTTTTGGCATGACTCTTATGATTATTTTTGGATAATGAGAAGCAGTTTGGTTTCCTATCAAATCTGATTTTTTCATAGGAGCCATAGCTCTCAGGGTTGGGCCCAACCTGAGAGCCTAGGGCCTCCTTTCTGTATTGTTACTTTTCCTTTACGTATCATTGTTTTCCTTTATGCATTTGAACGTATTTTAGTTATGTAGATTTCGTTATGTTGCTAGAATAGATCACTGTTTATGAATGACATTGCTTTAGGTGCTTTGGTAGCATAATAACAACAAAACCTCCAAGAAAAGGGACAACCACACTCCTGGTTTCACCTCATCCTTATTGGATTTGGGGCTGGAATTGAGGAAACAGTGCTGCTTCACAAAAACACTAGTTTGCTTGACTATGCAATCCTTAGTGTGCTTGTTTTTTTATTAGCAGAGATTAGTCATGGGTTTGGACATCTGAAATGTTTCTTTGCATAGATGGTGTACAAGGTTTTCTTCCCAAATAAAGTTGTTGTTCATTTATGTTTTTGATGGTTAGACTAGACTAGTTCAGGATTTGATCATTTGCAAGCCTTTGTTGATTTGATCAAGGTACACCATGCAGGGCATATTCTCCATTCTTTCATCCACCCAAAGTATCATTTGAGCCACCTGTTCTGTCTCTTAGCTAAGTTTCTCATTTCCCATCTGTCCTTTTTGTCCATGAAACCTTACCTCCTTACTCATCGTTGCCTTAGCCTCCTTCAAGCCAAGTCAGCCTTCTACACCTCTTCACCGCTCCATCCACCAGTCCTTAGGCCATTTTTAGACCCCTATCCTACCTCTAGATCCGTCCATGCACCTTCCTTCACTCATCGATCCCCTAAAAACCGATTTCCAAACATCCTGTAGAAATTTTGGAACATCCTGTAGAAATTCTGAAACATCCTGTAGAACCCCTGCAGACTTCCTGTAGAAGCTCACAAATGAGGTTTCCTGGTAGCCAAAATTTGTGAGACTCTCTTGAAGAGTGTTAGGGACACCTTAGACCCTCTCTAAACCTTTCCACCCTTTTCCAAGCATTCCTCTTCCTTGATCCACCCCTGCACAGTAAAGCACAGTTCAAGCATATGCATGAGAAAATTGACAACTTAATCAAAAATACAAAAAAGATGTTTTCTTAGGATAAAGGTAGCATAAACACATGCATTTTCCCCTCATAGAAGTAATGGCATCTCTTTCAGTAGTTTTCACCCTCATTTTTGCATCAATAGGACTAGCTGGTAGAATTAGGGTTTGCTAGGGTTTGCGTTTTTCTTCAGTTTGTCAATCTCTTTTCGCAAGTAGATTAGATTCCTTTGAGTTAGCTTTCATCCATCACTTAAAAGCTTCTTCTAAGAGCTCATAGAAGTTGGCTAAAGCCCCTAGCAGACTTGTGCCAGCTGACCAAGTGACAACTGCGGCAAGAGCTAGTACTTTTGCATACAGTACTGTCGCTTCCAAGTTTATTATGAACTACCGGGTTGATAAAAGTAAAAAAGGGAGTCCCAGGAGTTGCAGAATTATTGCTGCAATACTGGAGCCCACCATCTTTCTGGCACTGTTTCTGGGGAAGCGTCAGAGTATTGGTGATTGTTGCTTTTCTTCTATTTTTTCCTACAACCTTTTGCTAAGTAGTTTATTTCATTTCCATTCTGCAATTTCTTTTCTGCAAAAGTAAAGTAGACATTTCCTGCTTTCATAAATTAGCATTTCAATTCTGCAAGTGTAAATTAGCATTTCAATTCTAGAATTTCAATTCTGCAAGCGTAGCTTAGCATTCCATTCTTGCAATTTCATTTGTGCAAAATAGATTAATCCTTTCCTGCTTTCATTTCAATTCCGCATTTTCATTTTAGTAAGATAGTTAGTTGCAGTTCAATCTATTTTAGTTTTGCAAGTACAACAAAAATACAAAAAAGCAAGAAAAAGTCTTTCCATTTCATGCCTCATAGGAACAAAGATAAAACTGGCAAATTCTTACCCAACACCCCCACCACATCACTGAGTCAACCTTCTCTTTTCTCTAGTGACAGTGAGCCAGAAGAACCTATAGGTGAACCTCCAGAGATTTACGAAGATCCTATAGTAGAAGAAGAGTTATGGAACACTCCATCTAAAGCCATGGCTGAAAACTGAAATGGTAGAAGAGAAGACGAGAGAATAGAGGGTGCCTTTCCCATCCGAGATACCAATGGAGACATGAAAATGAAAAACATAAGTCCCTCTGCGCTGCCTCATTTCCATGGTCTGACTACTAAGGACCCTGATACCTTCCTGTTTGAGTTTTTTGTCCTTTGTCGAACTTATGACTATGCTGAGGATGAGCAAAAGCTGAAACTCTTTCCCTCTACCCTCAAGGATGTAGCATTACGCTGGTTCATGGGGTTACCTGGAAACAGTATCACCACTTGGGCTTAGATGCAACAAGCTTTCAATGCCAAGTACAGAGACTACTATAGGTCCAAGGAAACTAAGGGGGAAATCTTTCGGATGACCATGGGCAGTGATGAATCTTTGGAAGACTATGAGGAAAGGTTCCAACTCAGTTATCAATGGGCCAGGTGCACACTTGACCCGAAATCTCTGAAGTTGGTTCTGCTTCGAGGAGTCCCTGAAGACCTTCTGGACACCCTTAACCTGCTAGTTGGAGGAGACATCTACCAACTACATTATGAGGACATAAAGACCGTGTTTAGAAACCATTCTAGGGCGGCTCAGAAGAGAGGTAGGGGGAATCATCTCTCAGCTAGTACCTGTTTCTCCAAGCATGAGTTTGCTAACCAGATGGAAGATCTTAAGAGCGAAATGAGACGGACCATTGCCATGCAACTTGATACCTTCCGAATTCAGCAAAATAAAGAAGAAGCTGAGAGGGCTTTGGCCATTTTTTGTCCTAGATGCACAAGGAAGCACCCCAAGAATGAGTGCCCATTACACTCCGTAGAGGTATGTTTTGTTTGTGAGGAAGACCATCCCACCAACCAATGCCCTACCTTTCCTGGATTTAAAGCCATGTACCTAGGGACCGAGGTGGCTACTGAACCTCTCTACTTCCTCAACCAAAGGAGGCCTCATGGACCCATACCTTATTAGTAGGGAATGCAAGGGTCATCCCAAGCTTATTACCACCCCAACCAACCTGCTCATATGCCTTCTTGGGGTCCCCCTACTCATCCTTCCTGGTCTGCACCTCCTCCATGGTCTTATCCATCACCATACCAAACTCAACCTCCTTCTCACTCGTTTCACTCTCATGCCCAGCCGTAACATCAGTGGAATGCACCTCAACCAGGGTGGAGGCCCTAATACAACACTCCTCCCACCATTTTTCCTCCACCACCAACTCAACCTCAACTATTACCTCCTACTCGTCCAAGACAACCCCAGACGCCTACTCAACTGAACTTGAACCCCAACAACAGACAGGCCCAACAGGTATATACTGGGGAGACAACATGCCCTACCTATGCTGTGGAGATCCAGGAGATCAACCTGCGATCTGGGAAGGTCCTTCTAGAACGCAAACCTCCTCCCCTAGAAGAGGGGGAAGAGAAACACGAAAGTGAACCCCAAGCCATTCCACCCTTTCCTGAGTGACTCACAGCGACCACACAACCCAACCCAGAGGAGGATGAGCTTCTGGGAGAACTCAAGAAGTTGTGTGTGAAAAATCCACTTCTCCAGGCCATAAAATATGTACCAATATACAACAAATTGATTAAGGAGAAGTGTTTCAGGCACCCAGGTAGGTGAAAGAAAGATGCCTCGACCATCAATGTCATAGGACAACTGTTCGACCTCATGTTGGGGCAAGTAATATGTCTGAAGTATTTGGACCCTGGGAGCCCTGTAGTTGATGTCCACATCAATGGCACCATTATACCCCACACTCTGATTGATCTAGGGGCTGCCATCAATGTGATGACTAGGGACACCATGCTTAAGCTCAATCTTCAAAGTTCCCTAAGGAAGACCTCGACAGTGCTGCAATTGGCAGAATGCTCCACCGTGACTCCCGAAGGGATTGTGGAGGATGTCTTGGTCTATGTTGACTCCTGGGAATACCCTGTAGACTTTTTGGCCCTCCAGCCTAAGGCAAAACTCACAGGATATCCCCTCATTTTGGGAAGGCCTTGGCTGGCTACTAGCAGATGCTTACATCAGCTGTCGAGCCGGAAGCATGACCATCAAAAATGGGCCTATGTCCAAACAACTGGTCTTATACCCTCCTGCCCAACCTTCGCTAGAACATGACTTACCCCTCTGGTTGGAAGAAGAAGAAGAGGATGAGGTCTACTATGCACCATTATGCACACTAGAAGCCAGCAAGGGAGGTCCTCCTACCGAGGATGATTTGATTGAAAACTTCATCCAAAATCCTCCCCCTAGTGCACTATCCTTGGAAGAATTGGTGGAAGACACCCAGCCCAATGCTTCAGTGGTCCTAGGTGCCACTAATCCGACCACCCCCAGAGTAAAAAAAGTGGAGGTTGGCCCTGAGAAGACTTTGAAGATAAGCTCCTCTCTCTCTCCCTCTCAGGAAAAGGAGCTATGTAGCCTCTTGACCCGCCATTTGGAGGCCTTTGCTTGGAGCTATAAAGAAATGAAGGGAATCCATCCCTCAGTTTGTACTCATCATATCTACATCAAGGAGGACAGTAAACCAGTCAGGCAACCTCAGAGGAGAATGAATCCAGCCCTCAAGGACATTGTCAAAGAAGAAGTGCAAAAATTGTTGGATGCGAGATTCATCTACCCCATCTCGGATAGCGAATGGGTTCCCCTCTAGTGTTGGTGCCCAAGAAAAATGGGAAATGGAGAATCTGTGTGGACTACAGAGAATTGAACAAAGCCACCAAGAAAGACCACTACCCTTTACCTTTCATAGATCAAGTGTTGGATGGTCTGGTAGGGAAGAGGTTTTTCTCTTTCCTAGATGGGTTCAACGGGTATAATTAGATCCAAATTAGCCCAGAGGACCAAGATAAGACCACTTTCACTTGTCCATGGGGTACCTTTGTCTACTGCATCCTTCCCTTTGGGCTATGTAATGCCCCTGCCACCTTCCAGAGGGCTGTATTAAGCATCTTTGCCGAGTTGGTCCATGATTCGGTAGAAATCTATATGGATGACTTTACTCCTTACAGGTCTAGCTTCTAGGAAACCTTATGTAACCTGGGAAAAGTTTTGAGCAAGTGCATTGAGATGAACCTGTCCCTTAGTCCTGAGAAATGTGAGTTCCTGATGACTGAAGGGACCGTGTTAGGCCATACCATTTCTCGCCAGGGGTTACAGGTGGATCCCAGTAAAGTTTCTATCATCAAAAGGGTCCCAACTCCTCAGAAGGTGAGAGATGTCTGGAGTTTCCTAGGCTTAGCGGGATATTACTGAAGATACATTAAAGACTTTAGTAAGCTAGCCTTGCCATTGTTTGGCCTCTTAGCAAAAGATGTTGAGTTTAAATGGTCGGATGACTGCCAAAAGGCTTTGAATGAGTTGAAGGATAAGTTGGTGTCTGCTCCAATTCTGAGAGGCCCAAACTAGGCCCTACCTTTCCACATCCACACTGATGCCTCGAACAAAGCCATAGGGGCAGCCTTAGGACAAGTTGAAGAAAAACTCCCATATGCTATATACTTTGTCAGCAAAAACTTATCCAAGGCGGAAATGAATTATACGGTAACTGAGAAAGAGTTTGTGGCTGTGGTCCATTCCCTGAACAAGTTCCGACACTATATCACTGGCTATTAAATATTTGTACATACTGACCATGCTGCAATCAGATATTTAATGAATAAGCCAGATGTGAATGCTCGTATTATTAGATGGCTAATTTTGTTGCAGCAGTTTGATTTGACCATCGTTGACAAACCAGGTAAAGAAAATGTTGTTGCTGACTTTTTGTCTAGAGTGAATTTTACTGCAAGTGAAGAAGAAACAGTGGATGACCAGATGCCAGATGAGCATCTGTTTGCTATCTCACTACTCTCCCCATGCTTTGCTGATATAGCCAACTATCTGGTCTCCGCACAGTTCCCTCCGCACTTATCCTCAAAGGAGAAGAGCAGAATCGTGAGAAAAAGTGCCTCATTCACTTGGATCGGGGACAACTTGTTCAAACTTGGCCCTGATCAGATCTTAAGGCGTTGCGTAAGGGAGGATGAAGTCTTTGACATCCTCCTAACTTGTCACGATGGGCCTTGTGGAGGAAATTTTGCAGCCAAGAGGACTGCCTTCAAAATTCTATAGGCAGGCTACTATTGGCCCACTCTTCATGAAGATGTCAGAAGATATATCAGCCAATGTGACCGATGCCAAAGAATGGGGAAACCAACCCCAAGGGATGAAATGCCTCTCCAACCTCAAGTGACTCTTGAGCCATTTGAGAAGTGGGTATGGACTTTGTGGGACCTATCAACCCTCCTTCAAGGAAAAAGTCTTACATCATTGTGTGCACAGATTATCTGACAAAGTGGGCAGAGACCAAGGCAATCAAAGCAGAAACAAAAGAAAAGGTGGCCGAGTTTTTAAGAGAAAACATTTTCTACAAATTTGGCTACCCAAGGGAGTTAGTCACCAATCAAGGAAGCCATTTCACCTCCAATTTGATTGAAGAATTGCTTGCTCATCACAAAATCAAGCATAGGACTTTCACCCCATATCATCCTCAAGCGAATGGGCAAGCGGAAGTCACCAACAGAGCATTAGAGGGGATCTTGACTAAGGTGGTGAGCAGTAGCAGAAGGGATTGGGCAGATTGCCTGGTTGAGGCCACTTAGGCCTACAACACCACTTGGAAGACCACAACCAGTTTCACACCCTATGAGCTGGTCTGTGGGAAGAGAGCTTTGCTGTCAATCGAGTTTGAATACAACACATTGAGGATGGCAGCTCAGCTGGACCTAGATCTCAGCCATGCTCAACAAGAAAGGTTAATGAAGCTGAATGGGTTAGACGAACTTCGAATGCAGGCCCTCCTCCGCTCAGAAGTGACTCAACTTCAGAGGAAGGTATCATGTGTCAGCACCTCAATGACAAACAATTGCAGCCAGGAGATTGGGCACTGCTGTATGATTCCAGACATAAGGATTTCAAAGGGAAGCTGAGAACGAGGTGGCTAGGACCATATGCAGTGGAAAAGTGTAATGACAATGGTTCTGTCCTTATCCGGACTATTGATGAAGAAGCCATCCCCATGCTCGTCAATGGGCATCGACTAAAGATCTACAGGAGACCTCTTTCGAGGCAAGAGTTCGTCAAAACTATGGAAAAATTAGTGTTGGTCATAGAGAAGGGTTCTGCCTCTATTTTGGGCACACCCTGATCATCATTTTATATTAAAAAAAGAAAACGAAAAAAGAATGAAAAAAAAAGAAAAAAGAAAAGAAAATATCCTTGGGTGAAAACCTTTCTGAGGCGCCCAAGGCAGATGGTAGGAGCGAAAACCTCATTGAGGCGCTCCTGCTGTCTCTCTGAAAAACAATGGGAATAAAAAAGATCCTTGGGTGAAGTCCTTTTTAAGGTGCCCAAGGCAGGTGGTAGGGGTGAAAACCTCATTGAGGCACCCCTGCTGTCTCTTAAAAAAAGAGAAAAAAAAGAGAGAAGAGAAAAAAGAAAAAAAAGAAAAATAAAAGAGAAACAAAAAGGAAAAAAGAAAAAAAAGAGAAAAAACAAGTTGATCTCTGAAAGTGTTGTAGGTTTCAGGTACACAACGCACCAAAGGAGGACTCTCAACTCGAGGACAAGGGTCCCTATCAAGCTACCAGACAGCCTCTCATGCACACCTGCCATGAACACTCATTTTTCCAAAGTTTGGGCACAATCGGATCATGGTTCAACCTTCTACAGGAAGCTACATGACTTTCTATAGGAAGTTCTGTATTTCTACAGGAAACTTCCTGTAGAACTTTTGGATGGGCCAAAATCGACTACAGGGAAGGATTTGGAGCTTGAAGTCAGTTGAGGAGGCATGCAACCACCCTTTTCTTCCATCCTCCACTCGCCTCACCTCTTTTCACCACCATCACTCCAATCTGAGCAAGCATACTTGCACATGCAACCAGAACTCTGTTTTTCAAATAAGGAAAATTATTTTTTTTCAATCTCAAAAATAAGGTCTTCTAAGGCTCGAGCACTCACCTGTTTAGGTGACCTCAAGACCTTTCACTTGTGAAACGTGACTCGAATTATGTCAGTATGCACCCCAGAAGGAGAAACAACTACAGGATGTCCTACAAGAATCCTGTAGCAGCTGATCCAGCTGGAGTACCTACCACGAAGACACCAATAGCTCACAGAACTAGTGCATGCCATATTTTCCACCAGAGAAATGGGTCTCCAAGACTCACAACCAACAACAACCAATGTAGGGAAGCTCCAGCACTTGAACATGATGCAGCAGCACGCAGATGCAGCATCCCTCGTCTTGAAACCTGGAAAAAACCACGTCCACGGCCGCACATGTAAGTGCCTAACCTTATTTCGTCCAATTGCATAAGCTATACTCTGAATATGCATGACTGTGAGAATGGATGGATTGAACAAGGATGGTTGCCACTCAACTAGCCACCACAGCCAGTCAAGCGGCCTAGTAGGATCCGAACTGGATTGGTTATGCCGAAAGGTTGGATAATCGACACGTGGGAAGTGTCCAGTCGAGGAGAAGTGGAGGTATGACAACAATGGCGGCAGTAAATGTAGAGGAAAGAATTCGGTGGTCAGGGGCACGCTGGGGAATGATTGCAATGACGTCGGCCAACGGATCAGCAGGGACAGCTCACCCCTTGCCATGAATTCCGCAACAATTCGAAATCAGCCGGTTGACACTTATGATGCACTGCAGTCATTTATGAACACAACCGTTTTCCAGCCGAATGTGCCTCCTCCTCCTCTGCAAGTGGTTAGCCCAAATTTTCAGCCTATTCAAACATCTTGCTACCGCTCAGACTGGTCCTGCTCTACCGTAACCTCCTCCAAAAGCAGAGAACAACTTCTACATGAAGCTGCGCTACAGGAAACACAGCATTCGAAGCAGTGCGGACTGTTCACGTCGAGGGTGGCGAATTTCAGTGAGGTAGGTAGAACTCAACCTCCCCATGCAAAAAAAAAAGTTCCAAAGGTGGTGAATTCGACGTAGTGAAGTGGGTAGAGAAATTTGAATGCAATTTTGTCTGAAGTTTTTATATGTCGCCGCCAAAATCGTCTTAGTAATCTGCATGAGAAATTTCCTCCATGTGTGAATGAAAACTCCCTCCTGTAGAAAGTGATACCCTGTCAAAACACTGTTGAAATTGTAAATTTTATGCAGCTGTGTGTATAACGGAGATGTAGCTCTGCGCTCCGTGTGAAAAAATCCTGAAATTCTCCTTTTGTATATGTGAGCAGGCAAATTCGGCACAGGGTAATCGACCAAAGATATCTTTTTTTACGCTATGAGGAGGGAATCCACCCAGAATTCCCAGTCTGCATGAAAATGCGAGCAAACACAGAGTTTTACCATGCTGGGTGGGTTCATTGGAAAAGAACCTTCAGAATCAAATAAATTATGGGAAACCCCTGAGGTGGTGGACTTGTTTTCCCGTGCACAATGGATGTCATTTTGTGACAAGCTCCAAGGTCACGACGATGAAATTGCGGAAGAATTACTTCGGTCCCTAAAGTCGAATTCAAAAACATTGGCTGTTGTTAATTTCAAAGGACTGACCCTCAGACTCACCCCACAGCTCATCAGCAGGGTAACTGATCTTCCAATGGGGGTACCTTGGGATAAGGAGGAGAGGAAGCTGGGTCAGAAGGCTAAGAAACAATTCTTCTTGCCAGAAGAACAATTCTCAGAAGATAAGAACAGAGTTCGGAGGACTAGCCTACAACCGTTCTAGAGTGAAGTCAGCCTCCAAATTATGAAGTATATTACGTGTGAGGGGCGATTTAGCATCATATATGGTTATCATTTTCGGTTGCTCATAGAGCTCAGACACCACATGGACCTACCCTCAGAGCAAAAACTGAGCATTCCTTATTTCCTCCTGCAGTCCATGACTGAATGTGACACCAAACTCAGAGAGGGGACACCAGACCAGCTAGCTCGTCATGGGCTTATTAAGCTCCTCGTGGAAGATGCACTCCACACTTTCACTGTCCCTCTCTCCTGGGAAATTTTCCGGAATATGTCGAAGGACGATGACATCCGAATCTTAGCCGAGGAGCTCACTTCTTCTAGCAGTGAGGATAAGGAGCCTACTCAGGCTGAGAAGAAAGTTAAAAAACAAGACACCCCTGGCAAAACACTAAAGAAGGAACAAAAAGGAACACCAGCAACAGGGCAAGCTGCCAAAACAGGGGATGATGGAATTGCACCAACGCCCAGGGAGAAACGACTACAGAGCAGGGCAAAATGGACTGAGAAAGTCCAAGACAGTAAGGGCACCCCTAAGGTAACCTCAGCCAAGATAAAAGAAAAATTCCCCTCGGCCAAGCAGGCTAAAACAGCGCCCTCGGCTTCTACAGGAAAGCAGCAGAGTATTTCTACAGGAAAGTTGAAAACAACTTCTACAGGAAGCCAGAAAGCAACTGCTACAGGACTTTCTACAGGAAGTCCGAAAGGAGGACAACAGAAGGAGAAGTCGGCTGAAATCCTAGCTAGGGAGGCAGAAGCTGTGCTGTCCGCCCTAAGTACCTCTCCCAAGCCAAAAGAAAAATGAAAGAGGGAGACTCCTCTGTATTTCAAAGCGAGAAGGTGTGTAAGGATTAAGACTGGCAGACCCCAGCCTCCATCAAAAGAACCGATCACTATCGTGGATACCCCTACCACACCAAGGGATAAATCCCCCTCCAAAGCATCCATTACTTATGAGCGGGGGAGCCCAAAAACATCCTCATGGAGGGACAAAATGGAAAAATTGAGCTCAGAAGCCTCTCTACAGGATGCTGAGGCTATTCTATAGGAAACTTTGGCTAGGCTGAAAAAAACTGAGCAGATGGAGGAGAAAGCAGCCAAGTCACCATGAGAGGAGGAGGGAGCAACCAAGTCACCACCAAAGGAGGAGAAAGCCGATGTTATCATGGAACCAAGCCCCCAACCCAACTTGGGCTCTTATTATAACTTTTTGGAGGCCGGCAGAATTATTCCCCAAAAGTTCACAGTGCCACTGTTTTTAGCACTAGAGGAAGAACAGGTACAAACCGACACGTGGATGAGGATCGCTAAATCTAAGGGGGTAGTAGATATAGGACCTCTAGAGGAAAGGCTCAAGGAAGCACAAAGGGAGTTGGAAAGAGTAAGGCCTGTGGAAAGCTCCCATCAAGCCAAGTTAAGAGAAGAGAATGAGCTTCTTAGACAACAGCTCCAGCTGCAGGGGCAGAGGAAAGAAAAGGACATGGCAGCCAAGGATCCCTCAGCAAAGCCTCAAGGAAAAGAAGAGATGCAAGCGGATCTTGAGGAATTCAACTAGCAGCTACAGGAAAGGGGACTATAGGCAGATATGGAGATACAATCCCTGAAGCAGCAGGTGCAAGAAAAGGAGGCACAACTGGCCTGCATGGCCAGTTGGGCAATGGAAGCACTGCAATGTAGGCAGCCAGCCAAATCTTATGGCCTATACCTAAGGGACTAGTGGCTGTAGTTCCAAATCAACACGTTGGCACAGAGGGATATCTCCCACATCCAAAACCCCCAGCAGTTCACAGATTTATGTAACACCAGTTCATCGGAAGATAAAGCCAAGCTTTCAGAGTTTTGCCTCCATAATTTGGCCCTTCCAAACATCACTTCATGGGACCCCAACACAGAAGTAGGGGACATGCAGTTGATGGCAATGACCTCATGGTTAAACCTCGAAGAGAAGAGAGCAGCTGAGGTCAGGAATGTCATGGACCGGGAGTTACATGAACCACTGCTGATTAGAGCAGAGCCAGGGGACCCCACAGCATTGATATCTGCTCACCAGCACCTAGCAACCAACTCTCGGGGTTTATTAGAGTACATGGATCATCAGGCCCAGCCCATAGCACACTTCGAGGATATGGAGCGATTACTAGGGGACAATTGTGTTCATGCTTGCACCCGTAGGTGGAACACATTGTCCCACAACCTCAAAATTCGAGAATATCACACTCCAACTTAGATGAGGGAGGCTTTGGCACGGTTACCTCTCTACAAGAAGTCTATGCAAAACCTCCAAGCCAATTGGATAGGCCTCAAGCTAAGTCCACCCTTGCTCTTGGGATTGTTAGAGGGAGGCACATAAGAGGAGGAGCATAAGCAGTGGGAAGAGGTGGAGAGGAAGGCCAGATTCCATGACAGTGTGGAGGACACTACTTCAGAAGCCCGGGATGTGAGAGTGGCCATTAAAGCAACGAAAGACGAGGAGCTGGACTAGTTGCTTAGAGGATGAGCAACCCTTTTAGCAGGGGGTGATGATGAGCCCCAAAATTGGTAACTTGTTGGGCTCATTTGGCCTAATTATCCTTGTTCAGTTCTTGTTCAAATCCTTCATTTTCTATAGTTTATGCATTATTTTTAGTATGTTTATGTCATTTGTACGAATAAGGGAAGTCACTTACCCTAGGTGGTTAACACGTGCTTATTTTAGGTTTTTTGACACATATTGGAGCAAAGTCAAAGCAATCATGGGCTATAAGACAGCCAAGCCTGAGGTGAGGATTGGAAGGGGGGTTGCCTATGGCATTAAATGACCCTTCCTCGGGATCTTCACCCCCAACTCCAAGCTCCAAAGACCACCAAACTGAATTTAGAAGGCAGCCAAGCAGAATTTAGAAGGGACTATTTAACTCACAGTTTGAAAGCCGAGTTCCACAAATTGAGGAGGCCAGCTAGGTCCCTCGTGATGTATAAATGTTGAGGCCTCAGCCTTCGTAAAAAGACTTTTGAAACTATTGTGTATTTTGCACCTCAGTGCTGCCAGTCCTATTTTGTTCTTTTGTAGCCATTTTTGGCATGACTCTCATGATTATTTTTGGATAATGAGAAGAAGTTTGGTTTCCTATCAAATCTGAATTTTTAATAGGAGCCATAGCTCTCAGGGTTGGGCCCAACCTGAGAGCCTAGGGCCTCCTTTCTGTATTGTTACTTTTCCTTTACGTATCATTGTTTTCCTTTATGCATTTGAATGTATTTCTATTGTGTAGATTTCGTTATGTTGCTGGAATAGATCATTTTTTATGAATGAAATTTCTTTAGGTGCTTTGGTAGGATAATAATAGCAAAACCTCCAAGAAATGGGACAACCACACTGCTGGTTTCACCTCATCCTTAATGGATTTGGGGCTGGAATTGAGGAAACAGTGCTGCCTCATAAAAACACTAGTTTGCTTGACTATGCAATCCTTAGTGTGCTTGTTTTTTTATTAGCAGAGATTAGTCATGGGTTTGGACATCTGAAATGTTTCTTTGCATAGATGGTGTACAAGGTTTTCTTCCCAAATAAAGTTGTTGTTCATTTATGTTGTTGATGGTTAGACTAGACTAGTTCAGGATTTGATCATTTGCAAGCCTTTGTTGATTTGATCAAGGTACACCGTGCAGGGCATCTTCTCCATTCTTTCATCCACCCAAAGTATCATCTGAGCCACCTATTCTGTCTCTTAGCTAAGTTTCTCATTTCCCATCTGTCCTTTTTGTCCATGTAACCTTACCTCCTTACTCATCGTTGCCTTAGCCTCCTTCAAGCCAAGTCAGCCTTCTACACCTCTTCACTGCTCCATCCACCAGTCCTTAGGCCATTTTTAGACCCATATACTACCTCCAGATCCGTCCATGCACCTTCCCTCACTCATCCATCCCCTAAAAACTGATTTCCAAACATCCTGTAGAAATTTTGGAACATCCTATAGAAATTCTGAAACATCCTGTAGAACCCCTGCAGACTTCCTGTAGAAGCTCACAAATGAGGTTTCCTGGTAGCCAAACTTTGTGAAACTCTCTGGAAGAGTGTTAGGGACTCCTTAGACCCTCTCTGAACCTTTCCACCCTTTTCCAAGCATTCCTCTTCCTTGGTCCACCCCTGCACAGTAAAGCACAGTTCAAGCATATGCATGAGAAAATTGACAGCTTAATCAAAAATACAAAAAAGATGTTTTCTTAGGATAAAGGTAGCGTAAACACATGCATTTTCCCCTCATAGAAGTAATGGCTTCTCTTTCAGTAGTTTGCACCCTCATCTTTGCATCAGTAGGACTAGCTGGTAGAATTAGGGTTTGCTAGGGTTTGCGTTTTCCTTCAGTTTGTCAATCTCTTTTCTCAAGTAGATTAGCTTCCTTTGAGTTAGCTTTAATCCATCACTTAAAAGCTTCTTCTAAGAGCTCATAGAATTTGGCTAAAGCCCCTAGCAGACTTGTGCCAGCTGACCAAGTGACAGCTGTGGCAAGAGCTAGTACTTGTGCATACAGCACCGTCGCTTCCAAGTTTGTTACAAACTACCGGGTTGATAAAAGTAAAGAAGGGAGTCCCAGGAGTTGCAGCATCATTGCTGCAATACTAGAGCCCACCAATATGTCAGTGATTTCAAAAAAAATATCTATAGACATCTCTAGGAATCCTAACATGATCAAGAATCTCTTCATCGGAGATGAATGTTCCCTTGAAGAAATTCAAATTTACACCAAACTTTTTAAAGAGTTTTGAGATGTATTCACTTGGCCTTATGAAGAAATGCCTAACATTGATCCATCCATAGTTCAACATGAGATCAGTACATATGAAAACACTAAGCCGATTTGTCAGAAGCTTCAGCTGGTTAATCCTAGGAAAGCAACAACTATTAAAGCTGAAGTAGAGAAACTGCTAAAGGTGGGTTTTATATACTCTGTTCCTCTTGCGGATTGGGTTTTTAATCTAGTCCCTGTAGATAAAAAGAAAGGAACAATCCGAGTATGCATTGACTTTAGAGACCTAAACAAAGCTTGTCCCAAAGATAATTACCCCATGCCATTTATTGATTAGATAATTGATGAGTGTGTGAGTAATGAGATTTTCTCCTTCATGGACGGTTTTTCCAGTTATAATCAGATCTCTATCCGTCCTAAAGATTAGCACAAGACAACTTTTCTATGTCCCTAGGGTACCTTTGCATATAGAAAGATGCCTTTTGGTATTAAAAATGCTAGAGTTACCTTGCAGCGGGCCATGTCATACGCTTTCCACGACATTAAACATATCATTGAAGCATACTTTGGTGATTTAGCTACTCGTTCTTGAAAGAGAACTGATCATCCTAGTCACCTTCGATTGGTTTTTGAGTGATGTCGATTTTACAATATATAGTTGAATCCCAATAAGTGCATTTTCGCAATTACATTTGGTCAGTTATTAGGGTTCATTGTGTCAATTGAAGGGATTCGAGTTGATCCCTTCAAGGTAGAGGCAATAATTCAGTTGCCTCCCCCGTCCCCAATTTGAAAACTTCAAAGTCTTCAAGGGAAGGCTAATTTCTTAAGAAGGTTTATAGCGAATTATGCCAAAATCACTAAAGGGTTTACGTGTTTGCTGTGGAAGGGAGTTCCATATGTATGGGATGACTTTACGTAGCGGTCGTTTGATGCCTTGAAAAAGGCATTAGTCTCTGCCCCAATTTTGAGTCCATCGGATTATGGTAGGGATTTCCTTTTATATCTCACTATTGCGGAATCAACCATAGGTATGGTTCTCATTTAGGAAGACGATGTTCTCACAGAGCATGTGATTTATTACTTGAGCCGAGGCTTGGTAGGTCCTGAACTTCGCTATTCTCCTATTGAGAAGTTGGCTTTGGCAGTTTTCCATGCTTTCTAGTGGCTCTGCCATCATATCTTGCTACGCAAAATTTTTGTCTTAGTGGCAGTCAATCCATTCCAATTTGTCCTCAGTAGGCGAGTGATTGGGGGCAAATATAATCGATGGATAGTCATTTTACAAGAATTCGATCTTGAGTTCTTGTCTGCCAAGTCTAAGAAATCTATGGTTTTTGTGGAGTTAATTTCTGAGCTTCCTTGTGGAGAGGATACTCTTTATGAGGAAAGTTTTCCCAACGAACATCTATTCCTCATCTCTTCACTCGACCCTTGGTATGGAGATATCATTTTCTATCTCTAGTCTTTGACGTTTCCCTCTACTTTCTCTAGGGATGAACGCCGAAAATTACATCACCTAGCTAAGAACTATGTCGTCATTGGTAATACATTATATCTTCGAGGGGTTGATTCAATCCTTCGACATTGTTTAACCTTAGAGGAAGTAGAGTCAGTGCTCAATGATTGCCACAATGGAGCTTGTGGTGGTCATCTTTTCGGGCTTGCTATAGCTCACCATATCTTGCGTGCTGACTATTTTTTGCCTTCGCTCTTCAGAGATTGTATTGAAGCGATCAAACACTATCACCCTTGTCAAGTCTATACTCGAAAGATGCACGTACATCCAGCTCCTCTTTTCCCCGTTGTCACTGTCAGTCCTTCTACTAAGTGGGGTGTTGATTTTACAACTTGTAATCTGCCTTGAGTAGAGAATCACAAGTACATTATCATGGCTATAGACTACTTCACAAAGTGGGCTGAGGCCATGCCCACTTATAAAAATGATAGTGAAACAACGACATTATTCCTTTTCAATCAAATTATCTCAAGGTTCGGTATCCCCAGAGAGATTGTCACTGACCATCGCAGTCATTTCCAAAACCAACTAATGTCTCAATTGGCTCTTAAATTGGGTTTCTAGAAGGAGCACTCGTCTCCATATTATCCTCAGGCTAATGGAAATGTCGAGGCTGTGAACAAAACCCTTATGACGATCCTACAAAGGATGATTGACAAAATCGGTCCAATTGGCATCTTATGTTGTATCCGACTCTTTGGGCGTATTGAACCTCTGTAAAGACTACTACAACTTTTACACCTTTTCAGTTAGTTCATGGGATGGAACCTATCTTCCATGTTGAATGCGAAATTCCATCTCTTAAGTTAGCTATTGAGTTCCTTCCAAAGACCTCTAGTCTCGAAGAGCGCTTCCTTCATTTATAACATCTCGATGAGTAGCGTCGAGATGTCACCACAATCAATGAGGCTCATAAGAAAATGATTAAAACTTAGTATGATAAAGTTATCTGTCCTAGAGTCTTTTCTAAACACGACCTTGTCTTGGTCTATGACCAAGATAAGGATGCCTTGGGGGCAAGCAAGTTCAAGCCTATGTGGTATGGTACCTTTATAATTAAATGAGTTTTAGAAAATGGGTGTATGAGTTAGTTGATTTTGAAGGAAACAAGTTGGCAGAGCCCCGAAATGGGCTCTACCTCAAAAGGTACTTCACTTAAGTAGCAGCTAGGCAATGGCTTCTTTGTACATTTTGTATTTTTGTACATATCTCATTGGGAGTTTTTTGATATTGACACTTTTTGGTCTGCTGTGGCAGGTGTTGATGGATGACTTGGTCTATTTTGGATTCACTGATGGTAATAGTCAGCACACTTGGAAACTCGCTTCCATAGCTTCGATAATCCACTATCCAACTGGTTAGTTGATGGTGTCAAGGGAAGTATGCATTGGTCCCACTCCAAATAATATGGTTGAGTATACTGTCGTCATTAATTTACTATCTGAAGCAATTTCTTATGGAATCGATTCATTGGTAGTCTATCTTGATTCACAACTGATAGTGTCACAATTGAATAACATTTATCGGGTAAGGGATCCATGTTTATATCACTAGTATTTAAGGGTGAGGTTGTTGCAAAGGTCATTTACTTGCATTAATTATTTTCACATTCCAAGATCTCATAATTGGTTAGCAGATTATATCACTAATCAAGATTTACACTGGCACATCATTCATTCATCACAATAAAATCAAGCATCAAAAAGTTGAATATATATATATCATAAAATATCTCAAGTGTACATAAGTGTGTCCAAAATAATTACAAAAATTGAGACTCAAATGCCAATAATCATGTCTAATACATCTAATGCCCCAGCTCAGGATGAGCGGCTAAGTATGCGACTACTGCTTTGGCCAGACGCCTAAGAGTGTGAACCTAGTATCGTGGCATACCAACCACATGATGTTGCATGTCTATAGGGATATCCTTTACAACTTCCATCAGTACTTGGTGAGTTAGTCTCATCAAGTGCCACTGAACTATGTGTAGGAGTCACTCTGTATCGGCAACCACCTCTTCGGCACCTTAGTCGCGACGTTCATGCCTTGGGAACCCATCTGGGCATACTGGCCCAATATCTAGAACATGATCATCATATTAGTCATTTGAATCCTATCAAAAAAAAATTTCAAAGTTCATTTTTATATTTGAAAAATCATAAAAAATCATAAAACCATAAAATAAAAAACATTTGTTACCTATAATATCCTATATTATCTCCTCGAAATTCCAAGCCAGCATAAGGGTAATCATCCACTGCGATGATCTGCTGCTCCCACCAGGAGAAGAAATCATCACTGAAAACACTCCGTGGAACATCCCCACCTCCTAGTCATTTCATCAGGTCAACCCACCTGCCCATCCGTGGATCTCGTGGGGTGCTGATCGAAACTGATGCTCTAGGGTGGAGTGCTGGGATCCTCTCAAAGAAGAAAGAGCACAAAATAATTCCATACTCGAAGTTTTTGGTCTCGCCCTTTTTGATAGATGTGAGATGGCTCTTCAAGTTGGCGAGAAGAGGAGTACACCAATCAAATATTGTGGTGAGACAATCTACCGCCAATCTCATGGCATGTTGTGAAGCCTGGTGTAAGGAAGTTAATCGGTTCACTCTGGGTATAGTGAATAGGATGATCCTCAATGATAAAATCTCCACGTGCTTGATTGGAATTTGACTTCCAACCTTTTCTGGATGACTCGAGAAATATATATGCACGTAGTCCTCGATAGAGAGACTACCTCATGATATGCCAGTGGAATGTACTACCTCTCCCCTCCGAGAAAGGCCTGTGATAAAATAAATATGCTCAATCTCTATCTTGAGTGGCATTTGATCAATCATGAATGAGTCATCCTCGATGCTCTAGTAGTGAATGAGCATTTCGAGCAAATGAGTGTTTGCTTTCATGTTTGGCATTTTGAAGAAATTTGGCAAACTACATCCTCTTAAGGCATCCAAGGCCTGAGGATTGTTCATAACCTCATCATCCACTGTGGCATGCTCTCTTTCCCTCCAAGCGACTGGCATCCTGAAGAAAAAATAAGTTTGGAGTATTAGATTTTTGTTTTGAAGTTTTCACGGCGTATACATGGTTCCGTTTCATACACAGTCATATCTAGGGCCTGCGTATACATGGGTTTCACATAGCCAACTCACGTATACACCGCGACAAATTTTTTGACATAAATTCAACAGTGAAATTTGAAGTAAAAATTTTAAAACCAATCACAAATGAATGCATGATAAGTTTAAAGGTTACAAGGTGATTTTGGGAAGATTTGAACGGCCGAATTCGACAAATGGAAAAGCTTGCTTCTTTTTCTTCACTCCTTGTGCTCTCAACTCAAACGGCGATAATGGTGATTCAAAAAACTATTTTATAAGCTTTCAAAATGTCAAATTTTTTTAAAACTTGATTTTGTTTTGTATCATGTAACTTTTAACTTGGGAGCTTGGAATGTCGAGAATGGTTTGATTTTCAGGACAATTTGGACACTTTTTCAACAGTTTCAAGATGGTTCCATGACTGCTGACCGTCATGGCAGGTATCATTGTCTCACTGGCATATAGGTTAGGGAAGCCATTTTCCGTTGCATTTTGCATACTAACCTCCATTTGTTGATACAATGCTGTAGGTTCAATCCGATCATGTTATGGTTCGTAAACCATATTCACTTGCCGATTTTTAAATCATGACACGATGGTAGAGCCATCCTTTTCATGAGCATCATAGATAGAACCTCACTGACATTTGCTGCCCATGCTGCTTCAATTTGAGTAGGCTCGGGAGTCCTTTGTAGTCCCGCCATGACTTATGCATTGAAGACTCATTCCGCTTTGCTTCTTTGCTTCATTCTGGTCTTATATCCTAGAGGCTTCTTTGTGTTGAGTTGTACTACTACATTGCATTTTGACAATTTGCACCTTTTGGCCTTGAGTCGGCTTCACTTGGACTCATGTTTAAGCCAAATTTTGACCAGGATGTCTGCAAAATCAAACTTGCAATTCTTTGACTTCTGCAACTTGACACACCTTGACCCGTGGAAGGAACACATCTTTGAGTGTCTTTGACTAGTTTTAACCTCCCTGCATTGAGCATAGGATTGTTCCAATCCCAGGAACTAGGTCATCTGTTTCACCGACACTCGTTCTTTCCACTGTACTATAGAATTCTTTTATTCTTTTCTAGCTTAAAGAAAAAAACAAAAAAATTATATATTCCAAAAAAGAGCGGGAACGAGACAATATTTCCACTTATTGTTCGCAGCTAGATTCAATCGTGTCGGCCTTGAACAAAGCACTCAAAACAAAGTCTCCTCCATTTGGGCGGGATTTAGTTTGACTTAGGTATGCCCTAACCTTGTTATTGAGTTAGTTCTCCCCTGATTGGTTATCTCTGCCAATCATATGGAGGGTTCGTTCATGCCTCCTACATGACAAACTTATACAGAGTCATCATATGCTACCACATAGCCACATTGAGTCATGATTTTGTTTAAGGGAAGTTAGCCTAAGTCGGCCTCTTTGTGGTGTCTCTTGACTCATTTTTTAGCCGGCCATCCTTGGTTGTTAGTATCTTGTCTATCATCACATCAGTTATATTGGTCCTTTACTTGTGCCAGTTTGAGAAGGTCTCCACTGACTTCTTTCTCGTAGGTCTTGTCCTTATCAACGACAACATCTTGCTTTGAGGATAGGCCTAGAGCCACACCCTGGCCCTATTTTCATTATTGATATGTCACTTTGTGCTCAGCATCGATCAGTATCATGGGTCTTTGACTGAGTGGTTTCCCTTGTGTTCGACATCAACTTACACTATCACACATTGGGATTAGTGCAGTACCTTGGTTTCCATTTGATCCTATTAGTGGATACCTGTTATCAGGAAATCTAGTGTCCACTCAGAGCTCCTAGTCCCACTAAGACTGGTAGCTATCTTAGAAACAAACAAACTAAAACCACTTTCGATTTCCTTTATGAGAAGTAGATAAGAGGGGAACAAAAGACACCATCCTTAGTCTTGCGATTAGTTCCTTGCTTGATTCCTCTCCCTTCTGATAGATCTTCGCCACTCCTTATTCATCTACCTAGCTTCAAAGAGCACCTGTGGAATCAAATCAGCATAATACTATCGAAGAACAGAGATCTACAAGCATAAACAATACAGGACCAGATATGTATTGACTACACAAATGCATATATCATCAAACATAGAAGAATGTGGAGGAAAACTTGAATAGCTTTATTAATATCAATAATAGCAAAGAGGATTACAACCAATTGTTCTAAACCAGAATCATCCTCTTAGCATGAAAGCCCTTCTTCACCTCATGAAAAGCTTAGATCACCCAACACTATGATATTACACCAGGAAACCAACAACACTTCCTTACAAGATACAAGATTCCAACCTCTGGATCTCTGTGATGAGGGATTCATATATAGATGATTGTAGGGGGGTGAGTCAGCTTTTGGGATTTTTATTAGTGTCCTCTCTCTGATAGTTCTTGATTCCTTTTAGAGATTGATGATCTCTTACTCATCCTTGGGCAAATTCAGAGAGGCAAGTGTCACACGAAAAGTTTCTGGAAGATTCCATGATCATCCACCTTGCAAACTGTCTCTGCCATTTGTCTACTCTCACCCATCACACCCTACATAAGGGATTTCCAGTATGCATTGCACCCTTTACACTGAGCAGGTAAGATGCATTGCACCCTCTGCACTGGGTAGCCTGTATGGTCTAGTTTTGACCAGTTCTAAGCAGTTTTCCATGGAGAACCTCTGGGAGATGATGTAATCAGTTGACCTTGTTCCTTTAGGGTGTGAAGCAACACTTTTACGGACTTAGAAGCCCTTGGTTTATGGACATGTATGATTGGGGTTGCAGCGTCCAAAAATGTCTATAACAGTTGCCCCATAAAGCATGAAGTCGTTAATCTTTTGATGTCGGGAGAAATGCTTTATCATGAGGATCTAAATTTTTTTTGAGCTGGAAGGCGACCTGTAATAAGATATAATACAATACATTATCTTCATAATATTTTTTCATGATCTAGCTGAGGTGGGCATTCCCATGCTCAGCTTTATAAATTCATTTTCATGTACATAGGACAGACAACCATCTGTGTAGGAGACTGATGATTCAGACGGAGTCATCATCGTTCGATTCAGATGATCATCTGTTCGGCAATGATGTACATTTGATGTCTTTATATTCCTGAATATATCGCAGCTCGGATGGATGAAACTAGATCCGGGGTCTTCAAACTCGATCTTCACTCGGAGTACAAGTCGATCCATGTGAAAGATGTTCTGGAGTCCAACATGGAAAGACATCGCCTGATTACCAGCCAATGATGTAAGCTGTTAACAGGAGCGAGAGGAATCACCGATAATGATGATGACCCTCAAGGTACTACAGTACAATTCGCGTGGTGTGAAAAAAGGACTTGGCGTCGAACACCACGCAAAATATTTCGGTCGAAGGCCATTGATGTAAACCTATCACCGGAAGTGAGAAACTTTCCATTGAGGCATGCAAGCTTCAAAGTACTGAAAGGGTTGTTCCTAGGTCGACTTCTTGGATATTGAGCTGATGTCAACAAGAAGTGACCCGTTGTAGGAGGGCCTTAATGAATCCCACATCTACGACGCAGAACGGAGCAAATGATTTTGGAGGTGAAAACAATCTGATGATACAAGGTTCAGGGTGGCAGTCATGAAAGAATGGAGCGTAAATGTATTGCAGCGGATGAGACACAGGTGAATTCCCTGAGCGAATTCTCTTGAACATACTGGCGACACTGAAATGGATTGGTAGCGTTAACCCGAAAGATGGATGGTACAATGGACCAATGGTGATATGACCGATGAATGGAATAACCCAACCTGACTCGGACGTGGAGTGAAAGTGTCATGTTCAAGAGCGACTTGCTACCAATAAAGTTTCTTCAAGTTTTCTTCCCAATTTTCCCCAGTCATTGCTAACCAGTACCTCTTTATTTTTATCAAGCTTGAGGAGGATAGCATATGCTTGTTCTATAATCCGCCCTTCGGGCGAACCCATCGCTCTGTTTTAATGAGCCTAGCGGCAGTGAAACTCATTCTCGTCCATTTGGACAAGTTTGTTGCTATTGATTTTAACGAGTTTAACGACAATGATAACTCGGTCCTTTTTCAATTTTATAGAGTCTAAAAAGGGATGGAAAGGAAACTCCCATAATCCTTTTTCATCATACAATCACTTATGTCCGAAAAAGTATAAAATAATATGAAAGGGATGAATTTTTGATAGTTTTAACAAGCTGAACAAGACAAGCGCTCGATCTTTTTGTGTAATAATCTCTCAGGCCCAAAAAGATTAAAATCTAGAGGAGGGATAGAACTTCCGTTAGCTTTAATGAGCTGGAGAGGCCAATCTCTCGGCAATCTTTTCATATTTTATGACTCAAATGAAAAGAGCTTAAAGGAGACTCGTTTTTTGAGGAATGAGTGATAATTTCGGGTAGCAGCTGATTCCAAGTAAGGTTTGGAATTTTCCAATCACGGAAGTGTCACAAGGATGGATAACAAGATCAATTGTCATAGATGTTCCTCAAAAGGGTAAACAATCAAATGGAGGCATATGATCAGCTAAAACAGAGTGGAGGTGATGATGAGAACACGACCAAGGCTCAAAAGCTGATGATAATGCATTCACAGTGATTATTTACCAGAGATTGGTTCATTTCTTAATGAGCTTAAACTCTGGGGGAAACATTTGCTCATTGCCTGGGTTTAATTTTTAATGAGCTTGAACTTCACATAAAAAATGCTCGTGCCAGTCATATAATAAAGACATCTCATCTATAGATTCCATTTTTTATGGAGCTTGCACCTTTCGAAGCTTTGCTCTGCATCCTTTTGCATGCAAGCTAGGAACGACCAACTACTATCCTATGGGTTAGTTAACTACTAAGGTCAGGTAGGAAAATTTTTCCTTTACTTTGCCGGTGCCATTTGGCCCCTATGAAGGCGAATGGTCGATTTGACCACTCACCCAACTTAAGCAGTTGAAGTTAGTGGAATTACAGTTAGCGTTACGCTGGTCGCTTTTCACTTGCTCACAAAAGGTTCACATGCCCCTAGGTATAGTGAAATAAGTTTCCAGGCTACCATATAGAAGTTCTTTCATTTGCAAGATAGTCTCCATCCACATAGCAAACAGAAATACTTCCTCGGATCAGTCCATTTGGACAAAGGTGACTCTATTTCCAATCACCTAACCTTGATGAGGGAATATTATTCCAGTCTAATCCCATTTTCCGATACGGACGGGTGTCGAACCAATCATATATCCTTCGCGAAAACTTACTCTATACCTAGAGTTTCCCTACTGGAATAGGCCAGGATGCATGCCCCCTGGGTTTCATTCATGTCCTCCCGAATTACTTGCGTTCTTCAGGTGGATAGATTGGAGATTGATGAGATATTCATGGCATGAAAAGACCATTTACGTCTGGAATTTGACTACTAGCTATGTGTGAGCCAGGGAACGAAAGTTGGTCTACGAGTTGGACCACTCGGCCTTCATGCGGAAAACACATTACTCTAAAGAGTGAGGAGACAATTGCTCCCATGCTATATATATAGTCGTGCCCAAGGAGTAGATTATATTCTAGAGGTCCTTGGACTACCATTACGTTCATAAAAATGGTTTTCCTCCTCAAAGTAATAGGCACATTGGGAAGGATCCCTAACGGTCGACTGGTTCCTTTGTCGAAGCCTATCAGATTTCTCATTTCAGGTAGAAGCGATGGCGAACCAAGCGCTTTCCAAGAATTTGAGGAAAAGATACTCACAGAAGCCCCTTCATCTATGATGGTACTAGCCATGACCATTCTGTAAGCTTGTACAATGATTCAAAATGGTACACTAGCTGGTAAACGGGGTCTACCTAGTAGATTCCAATCGAAGGAAATGACTAGGTTGCTTGAAGGTGGGACCGAATAGACGGCTGGATACGACTCTAACGAACTTCCTTCCTGTGGTAAAGGAATGGGTAGATTGCCCCCATGTTCATCTGAGTCTATGTTTACGAAAAGAATTTGAACGATGTTTTTCTCACACTCTTCAGTGACTGTATCATCTGAAGATGGAACTTCTGAAGGCAAGATTGGGTCAACTGTTGTCTCGACCTTTTGACTTTCGTCTGGTGTGGATTCAGAGGGTTTATCTTCAATGATAAATGCTTCGACTGACTACAATGGCGTGTCAATCGGATTTTCAATCAGTGATGGACTCAACAAGAGTTTCTTATATCTAGGAGGAAGCCATAGCGGTGAAGCAGGACGATTATCCAAAATTCTTTTAGCTTCATCTAGGAAGGGACAACGGTGGACGACATGATCTCCTTCACACAGTTTACAAGGAAATTTACATTTCATTTTATGTCCAGATACTTCGCTTTCACTAGTTGACGATGTACTTTCAACACGAACAGAGGTTGATGACACCGGATTGTGCAAACGAGGAGACCAGTCCCTTAAGATCCGATGGATGTAAGGACAATCTCGATGATAGTGGTCTCCTTTGCAAATGACACATGGAGATTTAGGCTTGGATGGTGCAATGTGTGGATTTTCGCTAGACGATGCACGATTGCCCCTTTTTGCCTCTGGCTCCTTCTTCTTCTTTTCCTTCTTCTCCTTCCCTTTCTTCTCCTTCTTAGTTACTTGATTTTCAACTTTACCAGCTTCATCAAGCGAAGAGGAAGGAGGAGAGGGAAAGACGGACAAAATAGAAGGTTGGTGGGTAACTCTAGTATCATCTAGTTTTTGACTTGATTACTTAGGAATCATGGTGTTCTAAACGATGGAGGTCTACAAGAGCCATATTGGCAAACCAATCGTCAATCTTGGAAGTGACAATGTGGCCATATGAGGTGCACCAACATCTCCCGAAGAGGAGAAAGGACTAGGATTTCCTCAAAGGGGAAATCCTTGGTTGGTAAACTCCATTTTCCTCAACCTAAAGACCAATGTGGGAATAGCGATATTATTCCGATTAAAATAAATTTTAGATGCTTTAAGACAACTTGTTTTTTCAATTTTTAAGAGTCGAGAAAAAACAAAAGATGGCTCTAGTCGCCTTCGATTTTTAATGAGCCTGAAGTGACAAGTGCTTAGATGGACCTTTTATTTTAAGGATTTTGAAAAGGAATGAAAGAGACTACTATGGAAATCTAGATAGAGGGATTACCAAACCAATCGCAAAACTGCAGAATACCTTTTACGGTACGGCAGTCAATCTTCCCGAATGTTGTGTTCAGTGCATTGCGATCGATAGGGCGACAAACACGACTTCCTAAGGATAAAGGATATAGCCTATTGTTGTCTCCCAATATATACTTGACGGTATGTGGGAGCACAAGTCCGTACTGGCACTTGTCGTCTCAAAGAGGAGGAATCACCCAACCAACAATGAAGCAATAGTTACTAGGCTTTACGACGTGGGAATATGTCTCTAGCCTAGACTTCTAAATGTTGTGCGTTAGGTTCCAAAGCGTTTTTATGTTCATTGAATTTATTTTACAGTTGATCTTGCTTAAGAAATTTTCCTTTCATGTTCACCATGTGATGCAGATATATAATTCCTAAAATGCAGTCTAAGATGATAAACAATTGTTTAATCTTCTTTTGGCAATGAAAATCCTAGCTACTAAGGAAAGAGAAATTAGATTCTTTCACATAGAGCATAGAGCACACACTAGATGCACTGTCCTAAATCAAACCAACAAGTAGTCTAAATGCAAATGCACATGCATGTATTTGTTTTTAGCCTTCTTAATGTGTGGATGACAAAAAGAATGCTAAGTACAAATCTGAATTATCTTTTCAAATTGACAGTACTAACAATTTTTCTTCAAAATACGAAAGGAAGATAATGACGACACTTTGCGATTTCAAATTAAAAATTGTTTTCGACACTTGAAAACTTACTAATTCAAATAAAATACAAGAGTAACAGTATAATCGACGATCCAGAACAATAGGATTCTCTTCTATGACTAAAAATGACACTTGTGACACTTCCAAATCAAGAAACGACAGTTCGATTACGCTACTTCTTCATAAAAGAGAACTGAAAATGGCACAAAATACACAAAAACATTCACAGTTCTTTGCACAATGGAGGTGGAAATATGGAAAGGAAGGGGGTTTCCACATAGGTGTACTGATCACAAATAGAAAAACTCCTGAATAAAGCTGAAGAGAGTGAACAAAAAACCGAAATATGGAAGCGGAAGAGGCCTTGTCAGATCAGCGCACCTGTAACATAGGGAAAGTGCGATGCAGCACACCTATTGCACACGGGAGGTGCGATGCATCCAAATTCCCAAGAGTAGAAGGTGTGATGGTCCAGGGACGAGACTTCAACTTGGTTCTTGGTCACAGTTTGCAGCTCATTTCAGGGATTTAGGCCGAGCAAGTGATGTTCAGTAATTATAAATCATAGGGGCTGATCTAATGAGGTTACTAGAGCCATCACCAGGGCAATTAGAATGTTTGAAAATTGATCGTTCAGTTTATAAACAAAACCCAGAGATAGACTAAAGCAGCATTGATCTACTTTGTACTTGCATAGCAAATGCAGTTCGAAGGCTAGCTGGCTTGACTTCAGTTTCCGTCTGTAAGTTTATAAAACAAACAAATATAGACAAGCAAACAATCTATTCGCTCCCCAGCGGAGTCGCCATTTTGTTATCGGGAAATCTAGTGTCCACTTGGAGCTTCTAGTCCCACTAAGACTAGTAGCTATCTTAGAAACAAACAAACTAAAACCACTTATGATTTCCTTTATGAGAAGTAGATAAGAGGGGAAAAAAGACACCAACCTCAGTCTTGCGATTGGTTCCTTACTTGATTCCTCTCCCTTCTGATAGATCTTCGCCACTCCTTCTTCGTCTACCCAGCTTCAAAGATCACCTATGGAATCAAAGCAGCATAATACTATCGAAGAACATAGATCTACAATCATAAACAATACAAGACCATATGTATTGACTACACAAATGCATATATCATCAAAGATACAAGAATGTGGAGGAAAATTTGAATAGCTTTATTAATATCAAGAATAGCAAAGAGGATTACAACCAATTGTTCTAACCCAACATCATCTTCTCAACATGAAAGACCTTCTTCACCTCATGAAAATCTTAGATCACCCAACACTATGATATTACACCAGGAAACCAACAACACTTCCTTACAAGATACAAGATTCCAGCCTTTGGATCTCTGTGATGAGTGTTGACACCTAATCCTCTGTGATTGGGAGAATTTGAATGTGAACAGTCATCAAGAAGATGAACTGAGTAGTCACATTCATGTATATAACAAATAGCTACCTAATGGAATAAACGTATCAGTTTTTCTGGAGTTACTCCTGGCCTGACATGGTATCAGAGCACAGGTCCCAGGTTCTTTTTTAAGCATGCCTTGTAACTCCTCTGTCCCATAATCCACTTCCTCTGCCATAACTGAGAAACACATCTGTCCATTGAGCGTTGCCCGGCGGCCTTCTTGCAGCGTTATTCAATTCAATTGAGAGGTATTATTTTTTAAAAATTTTCATTGAAGGACGCTTTCGCTGAAACGTTGTATATAGTTAGTCCTCCCTCTTGTCCGTGCTGAACTCCTGATCGGTTAAGCTTTGAAACGATGTATTTATCTGACTTTCGCAGCGGATTCGTGGTCATGGCCTTGTAATCCTATTTTTTTTTATACCCATTACAATGATAGAGCCATTGTAACTTGGTATTTTTAAAGCACCATAACCGCACCATCTTCAGGATTCACAGCAAACTGAACATTAGAACCTCCACACTCAACCCTAATTTTCCTGATGATCGCAACAACGTAATCCCTCAGACGCTGATACTCCTTATCATTCAGAGTCTGCGTCGGAGCCACGGTGGTGTCTGATAGAATCCGAGAAAATTCGATCACTGTAATCTTGAGCTGTCTCCGCCCGAAAGGCCAGTATCTGTTCCAGAAACGTTGTAGCCGGCAAACAATACCACCGAACATTGATCATTGACCATTCTTGTAGGTTTCAATGAGGTAATATTTTAGAGATTCTGTCGACAAGAATTTTTGTTTAGAAATATTTTTATATGCTTTATATGGTACGTTGAAGAGCCAGCAAAGCTACATACAAGCTTTTGATGCTTCTGAGTCGACAAAGGGTTAACGCACAAGCTTGGTGCTGCGGTGATTACATAATCATTCAATATATTTGCAGTAATTTACACTTGTCTAGCTTGATAAGTGTTGTTTCAAAGCGTTGTTTTGTCAAGTGCCAGAGCGCTGTTTTGTCAAGTTTCAAAGCGTTGTTTTGTCAAGTGCCAAAGGCTATTTTTTTTCTCTCATTCAAATCATTTGAATGGTGGATAGTTTCTGGTAATGTTATCCTGTTGCGTCCTAAAGTTAGAGCATTAAAATGATTGAAGTGATATGTATATAATATTGATATCAAACATTGGAAGGATTTGAAGAAACATAGTGCATAAAGTATTTTTTAATCAGCAGAAGTACTTTTTCTATCAGCAGAAGTAATCTTTTACAGAATGCATTCAATCATCTCTATGGTGGGAATAGTTCTCACTGGCAAGGATAACTATCCTGATTGGTCCCCGATGATACAACACACCCTCATCTTCAATGAGTTGTGGAAAGGAGTGTGTGTCGGAGAAGGAGACAGTGACCCAAAAAAGCCTACCTCAGACAAAGAGCTTGCCATTTGGGAAAACAAGAACAACAAAGCATATGCATTAATAGCAAAATCTGTAAATAAGGAGGTGAATCGCCACATTTCATCATATTCAACTTCCTTCGAAGCTTTACAAAAGCTGAAAGAACTCTATGACTCACATTCTGCACTTGAAGTCGTCCAACTTATGATTAAACTCTTCACTCTTGAACTGCAAAATAATGATCCTCTTGCTCTTGCATCTGAAATAAAGTCTTTAATGCATGATATCAAATCCACTAAAGTTGAGCTGGATATCTCTCTTATTGCTTTTCTCAAGGC
>APFE030373827.1:0-30598 GCA_000404065.3 Pinus taeda
AAACAGAGACCCAGTTGAGATCAAAGAAGCTCATCCATAGAGAACGATTTATCTTCTTCAGGTTTGTGTAGTTTTCAGAGGTCAGAGCAGTGTGTGAGGGATTATTACACACAGGTGGCAGCTTGAGCACCCAGGAGAAACTGCACAAGGAAATAGGGGGCTTGGAGGGCAGAGGAGAAGGTTTGTGAGAGGCCTTTGACTATCTATGAGCAACAGAGGGATTATACTGAGAGTTGGTTGGCTTCCAAGCTAAGGCTTTGTGTAATTATGTGACTATATTTCCACTTGTATGATAATACAGAGTTAGGGTTTTAGGCTGAGGCTTTCCCCGTGATATTTCTTCTGTGTTATGTGTGATTGTTTCTCATTCTCGGTTATATGTGCTCTCATTGATCGTGCTCAAATTGATTAAGCTTCCGTAAAGTGTTGTAGAAGTAGATCTTGTGTTGTGTTTTAGTATATTGCATAATCTGTTGATCTACAGTGGTAATTTGTACAATCCATAAGTCAAGCCGACTTATCAAGGAGATCACTATGTTTTTCATTTAGCCGACTTGCAAGGGATAATGAGATTAGGTTTATTGAAGCGTAAATGCTTTGACATGACTGTAATAATACTTATGTTTAAGACACAAAATCCTAAAGACATCAAGAATATGTCTTTGTCCTATGGTAAATACATCTTTCTCATGAAACCCGTGATGCAAGGAATAATAAACGTCTCTTGTCATAATATTATATTTTACGTGTCATAATGAAAATCGAACCTAGTTACATTTTCTTCAACACAATCCTCACTTTAACACTTATCCAAATGATTAATATTATTATGGCACAATTAGTTTAATATGTAATCTCAACCCTATAATGAAATTGATTATCTTTCATATGTATACCATATGTCGATGGAAGCCCTCGAAACCCTAGGGCCTCGGGCACAAAACCATATGACATTACCAATACGTAAGAATTTTATTTATTCTATACAACTAGGGGAACAACCTATTTCCTTTATAACTCTAGTTCATTTGAACATATTTAAACATGTCTATTAAATGATGAATTTCATTATATCTCACAATTTTGATGTTAAAAGAAAGGAGGGCGATTTCGTTTCATTCCAATATTATAACATACCTACCAAGTCGTTCCTTTTACAAGTCCTATGATGTATCATGTGATGCCACCACCCATGTAATTGGCACCCCACTTTTTTTCTCATCAAACACCATGATTTTGTACAACTAATACTGTCACATTCATAAAAAATGGAAGTCAATATTAGCTCATTAATCATTATCAATTACTACAAATCAAATTATTGTACTAGATCGATCATTCTTAATACACTCACCCCATATTTATTTGTGTTGAATGTTGAATCCATGGCTATTAATATATCATTCGATAGCTTTAACATGGTCTCCAACATCCACTTCGTTTGAATTCCAACTATAAAAGGGATCTCTCCACCATTGTGCTTTTGATAAAAGAAAAAATAATCCTCGGTTTTTTTATACCAAAGGTTCACACTCATTTCATCCTTCTTATGAAACTAAGACTTTCCTTTCATTAAACGATTATAGATGTTATCAACATCTTTCATGCATAAAAATAAATCCATATCTCGAGTTGTGGCATCCATGTCAACATATTTTTTAACATGCATTTTACAAACCGAGTCAATGAGCACTTCCAAGAAGAAACAAATCTCTACATAGGAAACCATGTCCCTTGATAACTTTGGTTGATGTAGGTACCTAACATCACCCAAAGTGTCATGCTAACCATGACAAGGCCATCCTTAGCTATATTCATGTTCATACATGTTATATGTTATTATTGTTATATCGAGGATTTGAACCATAACTTTTACATTGAAATGGCATTGACAACCCCTCATTTTCGCAAATGAGGATCTTTGTTTCATTTCATTTTCTCCTCCTTTTTCCTTGGGGCGATATGAACAAGAATAGGTACATAAAATGTTTTGGAAGAGGATTAGGTCAAAAAGACTAGGTCAGGGAAAATGAAGGTATGATTGCAAACATCTGATGGAGAAAGGTAGGTAGGCACTCAAACACTTTAAGGTTATGAAGTGAGATGGATAAGACTAGTGAGGTGATAGAAAGAGAAAGACAAGCATGTATTCTTCCTAAACTGAAGAAACTGGACAAACTATGTAGATTTCCCCAAAACAAAGCATATAAAATGTATTCTGCTTATCAACTTGAAAATCAACATATCATAGAAGTGAAATGCAATATGGGAGTAGAAAACATTCAAACATATGCAACATAAGAAGAAACTAAGTCAAAATTCCATACCACAGGTATTCCACCAAAATAGCTGCAACTCATTCATTAAATTTTGCCAAATACTGATTACACTACTGTCTCTGATCAATAGCCAAACATCCAACTGATTCCAACCTATGGAATGACTAAGAAAATACATAATATAGGCCTCAAAACAACTCATCCTAGCCTCAGGGGTCGAATCCATGAGAGGAGAAGCAGTTGCAAGAAAGGCTGAACTAGTAGCTAGAGTATAGGGTGGTCAAAGTGACTCATCCCTAGCTTAAGCAAACTGATTCATTACATGCCATGTAGGCCATTTAACTAATGTATTTACCCTATATAACAGTGAAAAACATAATAATTACATCATCTTGATCAATTACATGAGTAAAACATCAATTTCCCCTAGGTGAAAGTCAATTTAGAGTGAAACAGTGAAAATTGCAGAAGACTGTCAAACACGGCCTTCAATTTCGGGGCTACTTTTTGGTGCCTTACCAGTGTCCAAATTTTCTTGAATATAGCTCATTGGAAAGCCCTTCGAGTTTACTTTCTAGATATGCCTTCAGTTTTCAATTTGGAGGCCATTTGCCCTGTCAAAATTCCAATCTCCCAATACTGGTAAACACGCAACGACCAGACCAAAAAGGAGGCAAAAAGGTAGTTTTTTTTTATGGTTTTTTACCCTTTTGGCTGACTAGTTTTCCTCCAAATGCGTAGAAAATGCATAGGGTGCATGTCCTCATCAATCTGAATCCAAAAATGTTGACCATTTTCTCATTGGATCCCCCAAAAAAGAGCACAACGCCCAAGGTGTTGCATGTTTGACTATTTCATTCTGCATGTTCTACATAATTTTATTTTGTACGACCAAACTCTCTCTGGTTTAAGGTGCATGTTGTAATATAAAGGATCCACATGGATGCTTGCTCATCTTGGGATCCAGTAACTTGAATAATTACCAATCAACATGTGATGCTTCTGACAGTTTATTTCCAGAGGGAAGTCCTTTGTTATAATTACCACGAGGGTTCAATAGAGAACTCCCTCTAAGACTGATAAGATACAACATTCTTCAATTTGTAACCATGAGTCCTACTCATATTCTTCAAGACCCGAAGGTAGCTTCATAGTATGTGCTTATTAATTATAAACATCAACAATTCATAATGATCTTGTCTTCCCTCTGATGCCTCTTCATCAATCAGGGAGGCTTAAAATACATCCTTCTCAATGAAAATTTGAACGAGTTCATCTCTCTAGTGTACTTGTTGTTCCAGTCAATGTAGGATCACTGTACACACTATCTCAGTTCATCATCTAATGGTAACATACTGATCCAGGCAACCATCCAGGCCATACTATAAGTTTTGAGCTCATTAATGACTATACGTTTTTAGCATAAGAATGGTCTGCAAAGTCTACATACTACATTAATATAGACATCTTCAGTCCTTGCAACAATCACGTTCTTCTTTTCCATATTATACAATCCAGTCATACAGAGGTTCATATAACAACACTAGTTACATAGTATGCTTATACTTATGAGATTTCAATATAGAGGATTATAAGAAGTAGTCCTTGGACTATTTAGAGACTGCGACATATCATAACCATAGTAGTATAACATAACAATATTCCGAGTTGTGTTAAGACAGTACCATGATGGTGATCCAAACTATACTCGTAATTTAGATTAATAAGGTTTAATCATGTGTCATTATTAGATTCCAAATTGTGCTATTATAAGGTTCTGAACTACCTTCAAGGAACCACATAAATCACCAAAAGGATATGACAGGGATGACTGAGCTTGAGTGTCATGGTAATCCTCTAAGAGATCCAAACTTATCTTGTCAATGTAAGACATATCACTGTAGTGTATGGAATTACGAACTTTGCAACTTCTAATAATTTCTTTTTACATTCACACAAGATGGCCATACCATATAATATGCTACACATAAACAACGATTCTTGAAGGGTTCTTAAAGGATTTCTTTATAACTGCATACAATTTGTATATCATTGACACAATCATCTAATGTACTTTCATTTTTCAAGTATTTGAAACAGACCTTTGGTATATGATAATATTATGATGCAATTCTTCAAACTTATGACATAGCTTCTCTTATGATGATAAGAGATTATCTAAGAATACTTCAAACAAGATTGTAGTGATGATGCATATCTCTCATTCCAATGACTCGAAAAGTCATCAATATTTAAACTTAATTATCACATTATAGTATGTTATGCATGGAAACGTGTATCAAGCTAGGAACCAAACAATATGTCAAGTTGAAAGCTCTTCAATTTTGTCACCTCTTTATTTCAAATGCCACTTAAGGTCTATGAAAGAGGGTCTTAACCAATCTTATTTGAGCAACCTGATTTCAAAAGACATATGCTTGAATCATAGACTGTCAATTATGCTTTATTCCCTTTTGACATATGTAGTCTTCAAGAGCGTTCAAACAAAAATTACTATTAGCATATAGATACTTTATATTTAGGTAATTAGACATATTTACCAGGGATTAATTCCCACAATAATTATGGAAATATTTCGGTAATTAGACATATTTATGTAAAGATTGTAACAACCCAAAAATTTAACACTACGTCGACGCCTTTCTCTACCAAAGCTTTGATACCATGTTTGATTACAACTGAAGGTCCCAATTATATACCTAGGTAGATACCCATTCACAAATGGTCATGTCCTTGGAGACATGACTCTTCAAGACTAATTATTAGTTAATTTTTCATTATTTATGATTGTTATTATTTATAGTGTTTTATATTATATTTATATATTTTTTATTCATAGCAGGCTTCTAGGAAGGGGAATTAGCCCCTAGTTGCACGGTTAAACAAATCTCTATTTATTTCCATGAATTAGATGGATTCTTGTACTATAAGTGTTCTTACATGCTTTGGAATCTCAGGTTTTGTATGGAATAAATTCAGTAGAACTCCATATGGAATAACTTCAATAGAACTTCGGGAATAAAATTGGGTTTCTAAAAGGTCTAATCTCTATTTTTTTTGCATTAGGGGTATAGTATGAATAGTATTGTCAGCATTCCCCATAGACGAATATTCAAACGTGTCCAAGGCAAAAAATCTTACAAAAATTGCAACAACGCAAACAACAAAGAGCGATGCAACTAACTATTGCACTTCATTTTGGGTGATGCTGACCTTTGCTCATCTGGTTACAAGCATGTCGGGTTACAATTTCTCTAAAATTAGACTTTGTCTCTGGGTCCAAGAGATTTCAGAAATGTATAGGCGACTCGAGAACTTGGATCATAATAGAGAACGCGACAAGCTAAAGCAAACTCATCATGAATTCAGACGAGGGTGGTAGGAAAAGCGTCCTATCAAATGGAGCTTGCAAATGGTAATCGAGATGAAGACAGAGAAGGGTATTCGAGATAGAGACGGAGAAGGTGGGAAGATGGAGACAGAGAGGGATGGGGCCCACGACGATTTGATAGGGATCGGTTAGAGTAGTCTCGTCGACGCAAAACCCAAAGGGTAAATCGTTGACTCATTAGACTACTCCAATATTAACAAGTAATGTTGGTGTGATGACAACTATGGCCGAATATCTTTTACATGGGAATTTAGGGTTTCATTGGAAACAAAAGAGTAGGAATTAATGGAGTCCTATTAGTTTCCTCACAATGATTGTGAAATTTGATATTGTTAAATGAATATTGACCTAGTTTTTTCGACCCAATGACAAACATTATAAAATTGCAAATCAGTTTGGAATTTCACTTTTATAGAAATTAAATTTGTGAACTATATTTTTATTTTTTTATTTTGAATGGTAGAGTTTTTTAATATTATAATAATAGAATTAAATTAAAATTAGTGTTAAGTATTTTGTTGGCCAGAGCCTTTTTTTGACTTATGATAAATTGAGTATAAGTTTTTTTGTTTTTTTGTTTTGTTTGTTTTTTTTAATTTAATAAAAAAAATTATAAATTTCTCTATTTAATTAATATATTTCTAATTTTTTAAGAATAAAAGATTATTATACATTGTAGGTTGGTGTAATTAGAATTGGGTTTGAGAATTTGTTTATTAAATAGGTGAACCAAATTTGAAAAAAAAATGAAAATTTTTTCAGTTTCAATTAAAATAATATATTTAATTTAAAAATCAATTTATTTCACCACATGTTAACACACTTTTATTTAAAATCACGTTAATTTAAAAATCATTTATTTCATCTTCTTGTATATTTAATCTTTGTACACCTAGGCTCACGCTGAGATACAGTCACATGGGCTCAAGTTGTTATGCTTTATCTCACATCATGGATGTACACCTGGGGTCACATGGGCTCAAGCTGTTTTGCTTCCCACCCATGAGAGTTTAGTCTACGTGAGAAACGGTCACATGGGCTCACACTGTTTTGCTTCCCACCCATAAGAATTTAGTCTGTTTCGCATGGAGCATTAGAGAAAGGGTTTTTGGAGGTCGTGCATGTGACCATGTGGGCTGGCGTGTTATGTCCATCGTGTATGCCACCTACTTTGCGGGAAGCCTATAGCCATTAACCTACAGTGGTATTTTTAGGCCGATAGGCCTTCCGTTGAAAGGGGCTTTCGTCATCCCTTTGGTTCTCAGGCTAACACCTGGCGTGGGGCATAGAGTGGGTTCTCAAGCTGACACCTGGCGTCGGGCATAGAGCGGGCATAACCGTTTGGTAACATCTGTTGAGAACTTCCTGTTTGGTAGTTATGCGGTCCCTGTTTTGCGGTGCACATCTGTTCTGCAATGCACGATCAACTGTTCTGCGGTTTCCGTGCTTCCATGACCAGCCTTCTTGGATCAAAGGAACAACCCTTGTACAACTGTTGCCGGTCATCAGAAAGAATGTGATTATAGCAGAACATGCAGAGAGGCATGGGCTTGGACTTGCAGCCCTGAAAAGAACATTTTGCAGTCTCAATTCCATTTTCTGGTCTAGGAATACCCTGCTGTGCAGACCCAGGTGGTTCACTCCTCTCATCCACCCCCTCCATGTGTTGATCCCTTTCTTTCATGGCATCGTCTTCAACCTTATCCTTCCACCCGCTCTTCCCGCATTTCATATAATACTCCCTATACTTAAACCAGAGCTCCTCCATAAGAGCCCAATATTGTCTCCTGTAAAGCTTCGCAAGCTGCTTCATTCTGCGAGACCTTCTCTTCACAACTTCCTCGACAGTCATGGCGTTTGCATTCTGTAACATCTCGTCTCACACGTGTGAGGAGCTTTTGGTTTGAACTTGTTATCAGCCATTAATAGTTATATTCACAAATTGATGAATGTAAAGAAATACAAGAAACATGACTCTGGTTGTTGACTTTTCTTTCTTTCTACACCAAGCCATAGATTTGTATTGAATATAAATGTCTTTCTAAATGGATGCTTCATGGGTTGCATATAGGTACAAGATGGCAGAGGATTGTGCAGATGATGACGATGATAAATCATCAATCAATGAGCTACGAAAAGCGACTGAGGAGGAGCTCAATCTGCACAATTCCTTGGTTGAGGTACAATTACATACTATGTTTTGCTGAGTTGTGCTTTTCTCTAAGATCAAACCATTATGTGTAGTTTTGGTTACATAAGCTTCCATATATCTATATATCTAGTGCGATGCCTTGTATCTGAAGTTAAATGTGACTTTATGAGTTAATTGGTATTTGGATTCTGTGCTAGCTCAATGTGGTTTCCAGCAGGCAAAACGTTTTTAAACTAATTCCCCTCTCTTTAGGGTCGGTAGTCAGCCAGAAAAAAATAATCTAAATTGTATTCCATGCTTAAGATTACTTTAAGAACAGAGATTTGTGTTTTATTTTCGTTTCAACACTTTCTTTAATATATATCTATATGTGCCCTCTTCCAGGAAGCAATGTTTTAACTTTTGCCCAATTATTAGTAATGAAATTAGTTTTGTGAGTATAAAAAAATTTATGTTCTGGACTTGCATGTTTTGTAATGTTATGTTGTTTAATTTGAAAGATGGAATTTTCTCTCAATGTTGGGACACTAAGGCTAGAGGTTGGAACTTTCTTTGACAATGAAAACAAGTTTTTAGTCCACAAAAAATAGTGTCTGATATGCAAGGATTAATCTAGAGTGGGATTTATTATCTTCAACTTTTTGTGTCATGTGTGATGGTAGGCTCTTGACATACAGCTGAGTAAAGTTAGATTCCTATTGTTATTTCAGAATCATCTGATTTTTGCTCCCTTTACTTGGCAGTTGAGTAGCTGCTTCCTTGTTTGTATGAAAGATGATAGCATTGAGGGGATATATGATACTCTAAAGGAATGTGTTGTAATAAGCATATCAGCTGGAGGACTTGGTGTTTCAGTACATAACATTCGTGCAACTAGTAGTTATATCCGAGGAACTAATGGTACATCGAATGGTATTGTGCCAATGTTGAGGGTATTCAATGATATTGCTCGTTATGTTGATCAAGGTGGAGGCAAAAGGAAGGGTGAGTGCTCATTACACAACTTGTTTTGGTATTCAAAAACTAATTTCTGTTAATATATGAAAGAAAGAGTAATGGGGCTATTTTGCCTTATGCAGGTGCATTTGCCATGTACCTAGAGCCATGGCATGCAGATGTTTTTGAGTTTCTGGAGTTGAGAAAGAACCATGGGAAGGTATCAGCCTGCTTTATCTCATATTGATGTGCTGGTTGATCTAAACTATAGCAGTCATTGCTTTTATGAAATGTTATGAACATAGGTTGGCTTTGTGGTTTATTTGGTGTTTTTTTATCCATTGCCTTGCACAGGGTTGTTTTAAATAGAAAATTGTTTTTAGCTCTTTTTTACATACATTGACAAAAATTGATTTACAATTGTGCATCTTATAGGAAGAGAATAGAGCATGTGATCTATTTTTTGCACTTTGGGTGCCAAACCTCTTTATGAAAAGGGTCCAGGAGAATTCTACATGGACATTATTTTGTCCCAATGAAGCTCCCGGGCTTGCTGATTGCTGGGGTGAATAATTTGAAGAACTGTACATGAAATATGAGCAAGAGGTGTGCATTTTTTTTGTATATTTATTGTATTTTTTGGACAGTTGAACAATTAATCATAACAATTTTTTTTCAAATTCAGGGTAAGGCAAAAAAGGTTGTACAGGCACAGAAGCTTTGGTTTTCTATTCTGGAAGCTCAGATAGAAACAGGCAATCCATACATGCTCTTCAAGGTACACAATTTATGGAATTGTAGTTTGATGAATGTTGGATTAAATGTTTGTTTAATGCAATTTAAAATGAACGCCTTTTGCAAAATTAACTGAATATCTCCTGCTATTTTTTACTGGTTGTGCAGGATATCTGTAACAGAAAAAGCAATCAGCAAAATCTGGGAACCATCAAATCTTCTAACCTCTGCACAGAGATTATTGAATATACAAGTCCAACAGAAACAACAGTCTGTAACTTGGCATCTATTGCGCTGCCTAGATATGTGAGGGAAAAGGTATATTCGTTGGTTACATCCTTGTTGTAGAGGTCAATCTAATGAAAGATGAAAACTAAGTCATTCCACTTGTTCAGGGTATAACCCTGGAGTCTCAACCCTCTAAGTTGGTTGGTAGCAGAGGTTGGAGGAACCGTTACTTTGATTTTGATAAATTAGCAGAGGTTGGTCTTGTTATTTTTCTTTTGTGAAGTGATACTTTGAACATTCAAGTCTTCAGTATTTGTCTCCATTGTGTCTAGTTTTTATTCGTGTACAAGCAAAAACATCTAACATTGCACTGTTGAAGCAGGTCACATCAACTGTTACTATCAACCTCAATAAGATAATTGATGTGAACTTTTATCCTGTGGAAACTGCAAAGCTGTCAAATATTCGACATAGGCCAATTGGTATAGGTGTTCAGGGTCTTGCTGACACTTTTATACTGCTTGGAATGCCATTTGAATCAGAAGAGGTCAGCGGATAAAGATTAGTGTAATATCTCCTTGATTATGTATAGAATTCTATGTTTGATCTGGATGTCTCTAACATTAAATATTGCATGCAGGCTCAAAAGTTGAATAAGGATATTTTTGAAACAATTTATTATCATGCCTTGAAAGCATCAGTTGAGCTTGCTATTAAGGAAGGTCCATATGAAACCTATTATGGTAGCCCTGTGAGTAAGGTCAGTCTATAAAAATAAGCTTGCAGTTTTTGTCCCAATGATATTAAGGCTGATGCTAACTACCTTTAAGGGAGAAGGCTCCCCATTTTTCTGAATGTAATAGTATTGTCTTTGTTTTGAATGGTTCAGGGAATACTTCAACCAGACATGTGGGGTGTAGTCCCTTCTAAGCATTGGGATTGGGCTGGGCTAAGGGAAATGATAGCAAAGCATGGTGTGAGAAACTCTCTTCTGGTTGCTCCTATGCCAACTGCGTCAACTAGTCATATTCTTGGGAATAATGAGTGCTTTGAACCTTATACATCAAATATTTATAGCAGAAGAGTGTTGAGGTAACTATTTTATGGGATTGCCATGTTCTCTAAAAGCCACTTGTTTTGTATGTATTTTTTCAATATCCGCCTTTTCTAATTTCAGTATTTGAAATAACTTGTTATGTTGAACAATGGTGAATTTGTGGTGGTGAACAAACATCTTCTTCATGATTTAACTGACATGGGGCTATGGTCTCCTGCTTTAAAAAATGAGGTCATTTATCACAATGGTTCAGTTCAAAACATCAGGGAGATTCTAGAGGAACTTAAGGCTATTTACAGGTACCGTTTAACAATAGTCTGTGATTATTGTCTGAAACTTACACTCTTCATGTTTTGGCACGATGAAAGTGACAAGAAGTTTTTCTAGATTGCAACATGCAAAAGCACATCTGAATGAAAGGGTTCTGCTAGAAGGAAAAAACAAAATTTCATTAAGAGTTTAAGAAAAACTTGATTCCCTTGAGTGTAGTTGGCAACCTTTATTGAATGTTGAGAGTTTTCCCACAGAAACTGGGATCACAGGGAAATTGGGAAAGAGACCACAGCTTCTTCAGCAATCTCCCATCCACCAACCCTCTGATAAATCCAGTGCTCTCATATATATGTGTGTGTGTTGTGCCATACATGAATTCTTAAGAAATTTCAAAAGCCTTCACCTAATTCAATCCTCCAGGTTTTTCAAGACACCAAAGAAAACTACTTACGATCAGTTTCTTAAACATGGAAATTTTACAACACACTGCTTCCAAAACAGCCCTCCAAAAGGTCATTACTATAATAGCTTGATTAGAAATAGATTGAATGAGAAGGTCCAGATGGGGTATTCAATCATCTCCATCCATCTGTTATGCATCCTCAGTGCTTACTTGGACAATATATCAGCCTTCATATTTATCCCTTGCAGACATGCTGAAAAGATAATGACATGGAATTTTTCCTTGCTTCTCTGATTCCGTCCAATGATGGGCCAGCTGCAAATTTTCATGATTGAAATTTCCATTTGACCTCTCTGCAATGTGTTTGGAATCTCTTATCACCTGTAGACAATTTAAGCCTTTCTCTATTGCTATTTTCAGAATCTACCAAAAAGCATAAAGTTCTGCTTTGTTGTTTGATCCATCTCCTACAGCTGCTTTGAAACTGATCTCGTAATTGTCTCTTAAAGTAATGCCTCATGATCCACAATAGCTGGGATTACCTTGACAAGCCTCGTTGAAATAACTCCACACTATTGTTATATATATATATATCTGGGGATCTTAGTATTATTTGTTTCTTTTCCTTTAAAGGTGGTTGTGTCCCTTAATATGCATATCTATTCTTGTGTCAAACTTGATTAGTAATAACATCTTTGTTTTGAATTCTTTTCATTTCTTGCTAGCCAAATAGCTTAAGTCACTGTACAAGGACAGTCTGATGCCCACATGCAGTTAATACAGAATGTATTTTGAAAACTAGGATTTAGCTTTGTAGTGCTTGAATCATCATTTCATGTTGGTTTTCATCTGTTAGTAGCCAGATCATTTCTCTTACAATATGATTGTAATATCTTTTGTTTCTCTTATAATATGATTATAATATCTTTTGTTTCTCTTCTGTGGGAAATTTTGTACAGGAGTTCAAACAGTGTATATAAATAGAAAGATGCATAAAATGATAGTCAAATTTCGTATTCAGAATTATGACAAGAAAGCCCCTGCTGGGTTTGTGAGGAAAGAGAGCTTCAACACCAGTTCTGTCTCCAACCGCCAAGATGATCAGTACGCTACTAACATGTTTAGTGAAGAATTTCTGTTATTCTCTTGTAATCTATAGGCTCCCAAAGCTCCTCATAGATGAGAATATTTGCAGGATGTTATTATTGTTGTAAGTTTGTAGTAGTTGTGGAATGACTTACTTTTGTGCTGCTTCTCATCTTCAACAACAAGAGTTTCTGTGGCGAATAAGCAGAATCCATGTCCTGCCTTGTGAAGCAGCTCTCCACTGTGATAGCGTTCTTTGTAATGTCTCTGACAAATCCTTTAGACTTCTATTTCATTCTGTAATATGATGGGATTCACTCTACAAGATTAGGGGATCACTCTACAGAGTCCATGTCATACCTTCTGAATCAGCTCTCCGCTTATGCTAATTTTCTCTGTAATGACCCTAATAAATCCTATATAATGAGATTTCATTTTGTAATATGATGGGATTTCACTCTACAAGACTGGTTTCAGTTTTACTTGTATTGTGGTATATGAAATTTCTCAGTTTTACTTGTAATAGGACGGGATTTCATTCTGTAATATCATGGGATTTCCCTCCGCAATATTTGCTACTAAATTTTACAATTCCAAATTAATAATCCTATCGGCCTCTCTTTGTACCTTTTGGGACAATTGCTAGTATTTTTAATTGTTGCAAGAAAGTGTTGTTGGTCGTTACGTAAAATATTTTGGTTCGAAATTTTACACGTTTTTATTTTAATTCTCAACTATAATATCAAAAAGAAACTTGTTCCAAAGTGTTGTTTACTTTGGGCATGAAAATGGATCGTTATAGTTGCATGTTGATTGAAGGTGGTTTAAATTATATAGGGTATTTTTATGATATTTTTTTAGTTAGTTTGAATTAAAATTTAGTAGAAATTTTTAAAAATTTGAGTTTAAGTTGTATAATATATAGAATTCGTGTTCCCAGGGGTTTTTCAGAGTGTTAATCTATTTATACATTGAAAAATGTATTTTAGACAACAAATTTTTTTGTTTTTTTCTAAAATTGTTTTGTTAATCCTCATAAAACTAGGCCATTATATATTAGTGTTTGTAGTTGTAGTGTCAGACAACTAAGTAATTGGTAGCTTGGTTTGTGCTTAAAGTTGGATAAAAAATTGAGACTTAAGTTTCATATATTAAAATTTTTGAAAAATATATATATACACACCGAGGCTACTAATTCGCCCATAAAATAGTGGTGGTATGATTTTTGCTAAAATTTGACGGAAATCTAGGGAAATCTAGATTACAAGTGTCAAACTTCAGCGTTTTGGTGCCCATGATATGGTTCTGAATCTATTTCCAACATAAAAATCAATTTAAACACTCCAATTTCATTTCGAACATAAAAAGCTATTCAAACACTCTTATAATCAAATTTTTTGAAAAAATATTTGCCAAATTCCAACAAAAAATAACTTTCCAAATAAATTTATAACCTCAATAAACAACACATATATATAAATTTACCTTATTAATTTATTAATATAATAATACTAATAAAATATAAACAATTTACATTAATCTGAAAACTATAATAATCCAAACTACCTAATCATTTTAACAACATTACCCTTTGATCCTCTACCTTCCTCTCTATTTCATATTAATAGATATCTACTATTATGACTTTTAATTTCAACCAAAATATCTAAAACACATCCCGTGGGACATCAAATTCCAGGGGAAACCGAAAAAATCTAAAAAAGCAGTTATTCGTTTTTAACGGTTGGTGAAACGTCTACGAAGAATCGTAAAGTGCGAAGTGGGAGAGAATATTTAATAAATAAATGTGTAACTTTTACGTTCATGGCATTGGGAGAATGATAAATTGATTGATTAAAAGAGAAAGCAATTATTACCTTCTCGTCATCATCACGGGAGGAGAGGAGAGGAGAGGCATAGAATAATGTGGTTTCAGAAAGCATTATAAATTGATGGCATTGGGAGAATGATATAAATTGATTGATTAAAGAGAGAGCAATTATTACCTTCTCTTCATCATCACGGGAGGGGAGGAGAAGCATAGAATGTGTTTTCAGAAACAGTCTTTTCGTTTCTTTTTAGCATCTATGGTTTTCTTTCTCTGGGAGTAGGGTCAATGCTGTGCCGTCGAGGGGAGATAGGGTGACCACCGATACAAGATAAAGCTTTATTGTGATATTTTTTAATTTAAATATTTTATTTTAATTTAATAATAAGGCTATGTTTTTCTATCTTTTTGAGATTTTAATATATTTTTTTCCTGTAATTGTGATTTTTTATTATTCAAAAAGAGTTTTGCACACATTAAAAGTTTAAATTACAATTTAAGAAATATAAAATCTAAAGACTGGAAAAAGTTAAAAAAAAAAAATCATAATTAGATAACATAAAATTAAAAAAAATTTATTATATATTATTTTATTTATAATAAATATAAAAAGAAAATAAGTATTTATTATTATTAAATTTAGTTAATTATGTTTTTTATAATTATGCTGTAAGGCGTTTCCATCTGAGACCCATCCCCCTCTTTGCTTACCTGTCCTCCTGCGACACCGTACGATCAAATGTTAGACGATTCCAAAAACTTGAGCCGTAGATCAATCCTCCCTCTGAACCTTTCAGCGCCTATTTACTTTGAAGCGCAATCGATCACGCCATGAGCATGGCATTCGGGCAAAGCCGGGGCAGAGGTGCAGATTGAAAGGTGGCTCACAGAAGCTCCCCACCTTCGGAGAATCGGTGTGTACAAGCTTACAGTGATTTACAATTACCTGAGCGAATGGGCTGTGGCAAACCTCCAGCGATACCGATGGCCAGAAATTAATACTCTGGGCGATTAATTGAGTGAGTAAATGCAGATGCTATCCCGTAGCATGGCATTTGATTAACTTGACAGCAAATATACACAGGTAACTTCTCTCAATACAAACTACATTTGGGCACGCCAAGATTCAGCAAGATTCTTAAGGTTTGTGGTATGTGAGTGGGCGAGCGTATCCTTCCGCAGAGGATCAGCAACTCATTGGCCTCCCTTTCTAGGAGGGGTTCTTGTGTGCCATTGATTAGGAATTCTCAGAGATGGGTTCCTGCTGTATTAGCGGTGGAGAAAGAGTTTGTAGAACTGACCGAAGATTCAACAAGATTACAGAGTTGGATCCCTTATTGGCGTGAGGAAAACAGGTTAGATCCCCAATTGGGTTAGCTCAGGAAGCAAAATGAAACAGTTTTGTTTGGTTTTCCTTTTGTAGTTGCAGAGCCCAGCTATCAGAGTGGAATGGAGCATTCAGAGAGCTATACTTGTGTTACATCCCACGGTCCAAAATTGAGCACAAAACACATCTATACCCATTCCGGTATGGAACGTGAAACCGTGCAATACCCTGTTCAAAAACAACATCAAAGCCAAATGTGGGATGTTGCATCGCCACCTGGGAGAAATTCAAATGTTGCAGTGTTTCCTGTTACCCATTTTCTCAGCGCTTGCTATCTCTGCAAACGGCAGTTAGGCCATGGGAAGGACATCTACATGTACAGGTCTGTTATAATTATCATACCATATTGATTTAAAGTTTGGAGAATCACATGGAAATTTGATTATAGCTTCAGGCCAATGATTCTTTTTCATTTTTGCACATCCAAAAAGCCTGTTCAATTAATCTAGAATCTTGAGAGTGAGAGCAATCACTTAGTTAATGTGTGGTTTCAATAGCCCCTCGGATTTTTTGTGTGCTCATATGTAAAATTTGGGTTGGAGATTTCTGAGAACCCATGCTTCAAGAGTTAGTCTCATTCTGTGTTTGCTGATTATTGCAGAGGTGACAAAGCATTCTGCAGCATGGAATGCCGCTCACAAAAGATTTTGATGGATGAATGAATGGAAGCTTTTAAATCGAATGCTTCTTCTTTTGGTAGCAAATTTTTCTTCAGTAAGTACAGCTACTCTGCTAAGAGAGGAATGGGAACTATCCGAGCAAGTAAAGGCATTTCAATGCCTGTATTGCTCGGATCTGGAGGCTGTCGGAAAATACAGTGTGGCAGATGATATAAATATATATACCTGTAGCATTTATGTTGAGGAAAAGGGATGGGGTTGGCTTCTCTCAGGCATATTGATATGGGATGAGCTATGTTGTGTACATGTTGCCGAAAGTTTTTAGGTTCAATCTCTCTGTAAATTTCCAGAGGCCATTTACAGGTATGGAGTCCAAGAGCTTCCCAAGGTACATGAGTTTATTAATAAGGTATGTGCCTGTAGCAGAGAGATCTAGAGAGCCAAAAGAGCCGAGACAAATTTATAGAGAGATAGGCATATGCTCTTCTCTGTTATGATGGATGTGAGTGTCGATTACAATAGAAAAAAATTTCTCTCATATTAGGTTTACTGCAAATTTCTGAAGTGGTATTGCAGATTTCTGATGTGTTTCCCACAGACAATGATCAGAACTTCGTACAAGTGCTGAGAACTTTAACGTATTATGTGTGTTCTCATGTGTTATCATTTTTGTTTTTTCCTGAAAGTCAAGATTACATTGCATAACGATTTATTTTGGTTTACGTAGTTGCTCCACATTATATTGGAGGAATGATCTCTTGTGTTTGACAGAGAAAACCCCTGAGACTATTTATGTTTTACTGTTAGGTTTGTTCACTGAATGCTATTGTTAGACTATTTATGTTTTACCCTTAGTGCTCCATGTTATATTGGAAGAATGATCTTTTGTGTTTGACAAAGAAAACCCCAGAAATAATGAGACTATTTATGTTTTACCTTTAGGTTTGTTCACTGAATGCTATTGTGAGACTATTTATGTTTTACCCTTAGTGCTCCACAATTATATTGGAAGAATGATCTTTTGTGTTTGACAAAGAAAACCCCAGAAATAATGAGACTATTTATGTTTTACCCTTAAGGTTTGTTCACTGAATGCTATTGTGAGACTATTTATGTTTTACCCTTAGGTTTGTTCACTGAATGCTATTGTTTCTAAATGTGACTAAATTGTGAGTATATTTATGTTTTACACTTAGGTTTGTTCACTAAAAGTGGCTAAGGTAAAACCAGACATGTTCGACCAATGTGGGCAGATAAAAGGACAGATCTGATTGCAATGCAAGATCCAGATCACCTAGTGCATGTTTCTTAAACCTCTTAAAATGACCTTTTAACCTACACTCCAATGAGATTTTTAAGAAATCCTCGCTTTCTGCCATTAAGGACAAAAGAAAGTACCCTAATTCAGATTTGATTTAATTAAAAAAAATTATGCTGGTTTTCATTAAATTATATGAGCGTTAATTTATCTGAGCAGCTCAATCAGCTATTATTGACTTTGTTACTAAATATTCTGTAAATAATGAAATTCAAAGTTCTAATACAGTTTTAAATTTAAATCTATAAATGTAAATATAAATTTACTTACAACAACTTTTGAAAGTTTAGTAATATTGATCTATGGAGATATAAAAATGTGGAAAAGTTATATTATTTTTATATATATTTTTTATTATAACAACGGCCCATTTTCATAAGGAGAAGTGGAAAATCAATATTAATAGCATTAAGCTATTAAATTGCAGCCATTCTCTGACAATAACAATCAAAACTTATTTATCAATCTAGAGTTACAGATTCTTATGTATTAATATTGAAGGTTTAGTAATATTAATCTATGCCGATATAAGAATGTGGAAAAGCTCCCACGGCCCATTTTCAAAAGGAGAAGTGGAAAATCAATATTCATAGCATTAAGCTATTAAATTGCAGCCATTCTATGGTAGTAACAATAAAAACGTATTTATCAATCTAGAGTTACATAATGTTATTTATTAATTTAGAGTTACAGAGATTACAACTAGTCTTGAGCCAGAACAGTGGTGGAAACGATTCTAAACTACTTGTGCACGGAATGATTTTGATTACACTGACTACATTCGCTGTCTGTCGCTTACAGATAGTACTGCAATCTAGCTGCAACTTCATATATCTTTTTATCTTTTAGCTTTTTAAAGAAGGCAAAGAACTGAAAAGCCCTAACAAATCCCAAACCGTTTTCTTACAGCCAATTTGGATAATTAGGCTGCTAACGAGGCTTGAATGCTCATGTAACTTTTTTTCCCTTCTCATGATTATTTTATTTTTAGATTGATTACAGAATAGACAACATATTTCAGGGTGAATGTTAAACTATTCTCTATATTATTAATTCTCACAAACAAAAAGATCTCATACACATATAACAAATATATTTCTAGATTAATTATAGAAAAGAATTAATGAAATATATTTCTAGATTAATTATAGAAAATAATTAATGATTAATAACAAATTTTGAGTATGAAAACCAAACTATTTTCATTAATAATACACGTCAGCGAGAAGGTTTAATACAATTTTCGAATGCCGAATGCAAGAATAGACTCATCGAACTTCCATTTCTAATTCTGCCATAGTCGTATGGACACCCAATTTAGACATCTCCTAATAGATTGCTTCTTCGTTTCAATTTATCAAGCTCTTTTCACTTGAAGTGGATGGTCACTTTGTGAAATCTTTATTTTGTGACTGTTACTAAAATTGTTGTAACAACAATTATAGCTACAAAATGACAAAGCTTTAATATATTTCCTGGAACATTGCATAGAAATTGGCGCACCAAACATCTATATAGTTCTCAGTTTTTATACGCTGAATGAATCAATAAATCTTGCACACAAATTGGCCGCAGGGTACTTCTATATGATTCTAAACTTGTATACACCGCATGAAACGAATCAATTTGGATTAAAAAACTGCTTTGTTTCTGTCACTACTCAACAAATTATTATCACACTTAAAATATGCATGATCCAACCGTATGTGCAATTGAATATAGAGGTTCGTGCTATGCTGGGTAATAAATTAATAAATTATAGTGAATTGATCCCTTGGCATACATCATTTGAAATTATTAGAGTAACGGGCAGAATCCGCAGCAATGTGGATTGTTTGACTAATTTGAAAGGTATAAACATTAATCACTGTAAAATTCATATGCAAAGATTCCCTCTGATGAAAGGTGGAACTCAGAAATCTCAATCTCTTGGTTAGTAATGAGGAACTCAGAAATCTCAATCTCTTGGTTAGTAATGAAAGATGCTGGCATAAAGAAGTTGGCATTCATGAATATTAACCGTTTCAATCTATTTATTATTATTAAACTTGTTCAAATAACTAGTATAGATACTGAATTTCAATCTTCTAACTAAAATCTTTTCACTAATAAAATCTTCAATATCTTCAATATTAACTTAGTTACTTATTTATAAATAATCTCATTATCAAATAACATAAATCATATATTTTTTTTTGGTAGGCTAAGGTGTTACTCTTTTCTTTCTATTTCTTCGAATCAAAAAAGTACATCAAAATGGGGGTTGACTTCCACTCGCCCTCTTGGGGAAACCGGGTGTTTCAGCCGTACATCAAAATGGGGGTTGACTTCCACTTGCCCTCTTGGGGAAACCGGGTGTTTCATCCACGTGAAGTTCTTAACCCTTGACGAATACCTGGATGAAACTGTAAAGCTTTCAGACATTTGTCTTGCATTAAATGTCGAAATTTCAAAGCTTGAATATTTCCAGCTTCTTGTTCATTATGCTGTGCATTTGCTGGACTTTTCAGATGGCGTTTGGTCTAACGACAAGCTCTTCCGTGTCAAAGGTTCTCTCCAAGAGTTGAAGGAAAAAATGGATTCGAAGGGGAAAAATGGTGCAAACACCCAAAGGAATAGTAGGATTGAAAATTTCATTGTGATATTACAGCATATGAGCAAAAGCCTTCAGTTTGGGAAGGTAAAGTCATCGTCAAAGGGTAGTGTTTTCTTGAGAGCGATGTAAATTCAGTAAAAATATCATTGCAAACCTTAGCCAAGGGAGCCAAGCAGTTAGTAGTACGGCTTGCATTTGAAACAATGTTCAAATCAGATTTGTATTGGTGCTCATTAACCCCAACAACAAACATAGGAGCATCCTTGCTTGGAGCTGAGATAACAACTTTTTTAGCACCTGCCTGTTAGAAATGAACCAAAAAAAATTATTATATGTAGTTCAAATTGTAATTTCCATTCACCCCCAAAGTATCACGAAATGCACAACCGTAAATGTGGAAAACACATTTGTTGACACAAATATAAGTTCCAAGCCTGTACAACATACTATGTACCAGGCAGGTAAGTTATTCACAGCTTTTAGATGTTCCATTTTAAGTGTAATTTTAGGTTGTAGGATTTTCTTATGATCATGAGATTTTAGGATGAGAATTTGTTTTGATATTCAAACTCACGACGTCAAATTTGCAGCTTTCCACCTTCTTCTCCAAGTTAACCCTATTTCTCCTTTTTAACATATAGAGTATATTTGATAGATTTTCTTTTATACATTTAACAAAATATTTGACTAGAAATTTCCTAAGAATAGAATGTTCAACAGAGCCCATTTCTTTTGAGAATAATGATGGTCATATTATTTTTGTTTTCATTGTTTTTCCTTATTTCAATGTCTACCATAGCATGAAAAAAGTTCTGATGTAGCCTTTGTTACTATTTTAAGTCCAACAGAAACATCTAGAACATGAATTTTGAATGGTTTGATGTGTCATTCAATTGTGTTTGTAATCAAATGGCAGGGATACAAATTCTAGACTAAATATGGAAAATACATTTGTTGACACAAATATAAGTTCCAAGCCTGTACAACATACTAAGCACCAGGCAGGTAAGTTGTTCAGAGCTTCTAGATGTTCCATTTTAAGTGTAATTTAAGGTTGTAGTATATTCTTATGATTGTGGATGCAGCAAGCCATGGCGGTTTTATCCACTACACACGCGGACCTCAAGTCCCTTATTACAGATCTCCAATTTCCTACAGCAGAATGAGATGAGAAATGGATGGACGAATACCTGGATGACACTGTAAAGCTTTCAGACATTTGCCTTGCATTAAATGTCGAAATTTCAAAGCTTGAATATTTCCAGCTTCTTGTTCATTATGCTGTGCATTTGCTGGACTTTTCAGATGGCGTTGGTCTAACGACAAGCTCTTCCATGTCAAAGGTTCTCTCCAAGAGTTGAAGGAAAAAATGGATTCGAAGGGGAAAAATGGTGCAAACACCCAAAGGAATAGTAGGATTGAAAATTGCATTGTGATATTACAACATATGAGCAAAAGCCTTCAGTTTGGGAAGGTAAAGTCATCGTCAAAGGGTAGTGTTTTCTTGAGAGCGATGTATGGAGTGAAGGTAACAACCATATTTCTCTGTAGTGTGGTGGCTTCTGCTCTCGCTAGGCACTCTAGCCCATTGATTGAATTGCATATTCCTGATCAGTTTTTGTGGTCCACAACATTCATGAGTTTGCAGCGAGGGATTAATGACGAAATCAAGAGATGTTTTGCCAACGGTTGAGATTGAGTTTTGAATGAGCCAGAATTGTTGGATGCATCGATTGAAAATGTTCACCCTATGGTTGAGAAATTATCTTCTGCTGACATTGTCGATGGAACAGAGAAAGTGGAACATATCAGAATTGCTATACAGGAATTACAACAAAGTGCACAATTGCTTGCCCAGGGGTTAGATCGTCTCTCTAAACAGGTTAATGACTTCTTTCATGTTATTCTGAGTGAAAGGAATGCATTGCTTGATAGTCTCAGGTTATCCGCAGAAGGCACACCCATCAGAGATGATCAGTCATGAATATATCGGTAAAGCTGACCAGCATGAAATGTTTAGTTTTTATTTTTTAGATTGCTGGAGGGAACTCCAATATCCTTTACTAATGGCAGCAACCATGCTAGAAAGCCGCTCCATGACTGGTGGGGATTGTATGAATATCTGGTCTATTAGTCAGATTGTATGTATGACTCTTGTAACCGTATCACTGCATATAAAAGTCATATTTAAGTCAGTTTATGATCTCGAAAATGTACTTGAACTATCCTAACAGAGCCGCTATATTTACATTTAATATTTTTGAATTCGCCTCATTCTCTTACACATGCCGAAAAAATGTCGTTTTCTATTATGCTATCATAGGATTAGCCAACCTGAACCAGCGATCCATGGACGGAGCAAGAGACACAGAAATGGCCCAAGGTTGTTACCAGGTAGATTCACTCTACTCATTGTAGCTATATATAAGCCTAACTACAATGCTCTCCCAACTTGACTTGACAAGAAAGGAAACAAAAATTACAAAAATATCTCTATCAAAGGAATCATTACCCAATATAACAAATAATCATTCCTCAAGAGATGTTCCCTACTTAGCATGTGAATCTCCCATCATAAATGGCTCATAATGTGAGAGGTATCAATCACAACTTTCATATAATATGTCATAAACTTAAATTGGTCAGAAATAGAAGATGTCAAGCATCTATATGGAAGGAATTTTCATAGATCTATAAGTCATCCTGCAAATCTTCAAAACTCATCTGCCCCTCCTCTTAAAAACTCATGTGAGAGGTATCGATCACAACTTTCATATAATACGTCATAAACTTACATTGGTCAGAAATAAAAGATGCCAAGCATCTATATGGAAGGAATTTTCATAGATCTATAAGTCATCCTACAAATCTTCAAAACTCATCTGCCCCTCCTCTTAAAAACTCATCTGCCCATTTTTTTAGGAGAACAACTATGAGAAACCAAACACTCACATTTTGTGTTCACAATGAAGGTGTTTTCTACCAAGCCTAGCTTCTCTCTCACAATCTTAACATCCCCTTTGCAAAGGGTTTCATTAGAATGACAACAATCCACATTTAAAGCATTTCTCCACCCCTCTCCTAATTAGAAATACAATTTTGGGTTCTCTACCAATTTTCTCCACACCCATTTACCCTATCAATGGACATAGTGCATGTATATTTATACCTGTGTGTTGGAAATACCATTTTATACTTTTATGTTTATTATTTTTGTTTTATTATTATTACTTGAATTTCTTCTTAACAAGTGGTTGTGTTTCTTTTGGTTTTAGTGAAAGTATGGGCTCCAATGTTGGTTCTCTTATTATGGAGTATAATTCATCTTTGAGAATTTTTCAATTATTAAATTAGGTTAGTTAATTGCTTAAAATATTAAATTTATTTCAAAAAGTTTTTGTTACTTTATAGGTTAGACATTGGCTTGAAATATTGAACTTATTTCAAAATGTTTTTGTTACTTTATAGATAAGGCGTGGATTTCTTGGCTCTATGATGAAAATAATGAAGGGAAAATACATGTTAATCTGTTACTTGTGCTCTTTGACGGAAGTTTTATAATGCATGACTGGAAAATACACGGTGAGAAAAATACATATTATGCTAATTGAGGAATGTTTTTTGCTTGTCGAACTTATAGTATTGAATTTAACACACTAACACTTTACAACAATGAACTAACAATATTCATGATGAAAATAGCAGTATGGAAGATTTATCTGCATAATGAAAAAGGCAATATGGGAGATTCCAATCACGTTCCAAGGCATTTTTTAAAATGTGGATGTGACAAAAGGTTGTTGTCGAAGGTGTTGTTTTTTTTATAGCACACTAACACTTTACAACAATGAACTAACAATATTCATGATGAAAATAGCAATATGGAAGATTTATCCCATAATGAAAAAGGCAATATGGGAGATTCATCACGTTCCAAGGCATTTTTAAAATGTGGATGTGACAAAAGGTTGTTGTGGAAGGTGTTGTTTGTATATGGGAAATTTCTTTATCATTGTGTATAATCCTAATGTTGATAGATATGTCTACTAAGTGGTTCCAGTTAATGGGGCATTGATTTGAGCATTCAATATATTTTTATTCTTTATCAAAGTATTCTCTTGTTGTATTTGTGTTTTTCAATTTATGCCTTACGGCGTTTCCTTTGCAACATCTGGTGCAAATGCTAGTATTAAATAATACGTAGAAATAGATCGATGTCAAAGAGAGAAGATTAAAAGACGTTAGTGCCAAGAGAAGCATTGCGGCCTTTATGAGATCAAGGCTTTATGAATGTCTAAAGGTATCTCCTTTTGAAACATAGAATTTCCTTAATTTTCTTTGCATTATGTTATGTGTTTTAAGGGGTGGCAAGTGGGGAGCGGATTATGGGGAGGGGATTATCCTCAATCTAAGGGACAATTAGAAAAAACATTTTCCCAAGGTCTAGGTAAGTCCACATACATAAAAGTTTATGCATATGTTTTTCTTTAGGGTATTTTTATAATAAATGAAGCTAGAGTGAAAATATTGACCATTATTGGTAACTGAATTATAATCGCCAATTTGTTGATCTCAAAATTAATCCCTTTTGATAGAAAAATATCATCTATTACAACTGAAATCAAGAATGATATTTGCATACTCCAAAAGGTTTCACTCTATCAAGTTTTAAGAGAGAATAACCACCAAGCAAACTCTTTAACCAATGAAGCCACTTTGTTCAAAATGGGAGTCCTTTGAAAAAAATGGAGGTATGTAACATAAGTAATATCTTAATCCTTGTAGGTCTATAGTCATGGCGACATGTTACATCATAACTCATTAGCATAAGTGAAGGTGCCACTATAATTTCTTCGAGAAAGGACCAAACAACCACCCACCCCCTCTTCATGCATGAATGAAATTACTCGAGTTATTAGCACTCGACAATGCATGATAAAATTAGTCCTAAAATAGCTTGTCGAACCCTATTGTGTGATTTATTAGGGAAAGGTGTATGATTTATTAGGGAATGGTGGGACAAGGGAGACTTGTGTCTAAGGAATGAGCAACATTACTGGGAGTATGTTTATTCAACTTTAAATATTTTACTTGGTAAGAATTTTCCTCAACCTTCAAATCATGTTTTGGAACTTTTGTTCGGCATTTAAAGGTTGAAGGTGTTATCTTTTTGTTTTGGAAACCCTCTCTTGGTATTTTGGTATTTTTATAATTCTATTATTTTAGGATTTTTCATTCTAGTATATGTAGCAATGCACATTTATTGTCTTGACTTTTTTTTGTCATATGAACTATAGTGTTATAGAATAATTGTTTTTATACTTAAAAAAACTAAAATTTTCTAAATAACAATATTATTCTATTTCCATCATTATTACAATTATATAAATATAATACTTGTATGTATAGATGAAAAATAATTGAAATTTTTTTACATTTTATAAATAAAAATTATTATTTTAAATCTTTGAGAATTAATTCAATTAGTTGAATTCTCGTTCTAAATACATCACCAAAATCACGGAATCCATTTTCCACAATACTTTTAAAATTAAACTTTACTATTTTAATAAAATCCTAAAAAAACAAATTATACACCTTATACAACGGTACAAGAAGTTATTTCACTAACGATAAGATAATAAGAAGTTCAAGTTATTTCACTAACGACATGATAATAAGAAAATGTTCTGCACAAGCGAGAAAAGTGGTTCAAATTTCAATCTTAGATAAAGTGGTTGAAATTTATGTATACTAATATTAATATAAAAATGAAATCATAAAATAGCAAAATATATAAATATAAATTTCATTTAAGTAAATAATTACAATTTTAATGAAACATAACAAATCTAGACGATGGAAAATCGAAGTATCTCCATAGGTAACATTACATAAAGTAGTAGATGCGTCTTAAATTGTAACTTTGTCATATTCTTTTTAAAAGTTTGAGTTGTTGATTACAAAATCAAATTCAATATCACTAGTTTGCTTTTTTTAGTGGTCATTTATAAAGCGAAGAAGAGGTATGTTTCAAATAATTCAATTTTTTTTAGTGGTCCTTTATAAAGTGAAGAAGAGGTATGTTTCAAATAATTCAAATCAAGATAGGAAACCAATCTTTTTCACAAATTTAAATGATCAATTCAATTAATGTTGTTTAGAAAACTATGGATGTTAAATGAATTTGTTAAATGGTTTAAATAAGAAATAGAAAAAGTATATTGTTTCAATTTGTAAGATTCTGAATTAAGAAATTTGGAAAAAAATGTATTTGGTTAAATTTTACAAAGTATTTAAGTTAGTGAGTGGTTTTTGATATACAAAAAGTATAATTACATATTTATAATAAAACAAAAAATTAAAAATAAATATTTAAGTTTGGATTTGAATGCAGTAAGATTTTAAATTTGAGTTTGACATTATGTTAATTTCAACCGGAGAGAGCGGGAGTGGAGTGATGTGTGTGGAAAACCATCCTACTAGAGATGGAGGTTGTGATAGGTGTCTATAATCGATGTGCAGGTGCGTTTTTTCTACCAATGTAAGTTCTCTTATCTCGCCATGACACCTTATCGCCAGCCTTGCATTGAAAAAGACAATTCCTGACGCGATAGAACTCTGCATGTTCTCCATATCCATTCTTGGTCATTATGCCTATTTTCCTGGCGGGGACTCTCTTCTCAAGTGGAGTCTCCTCTCCACAATCTTCCTTCCGTGCATGAATGCGTATCATGGTTTTGTCTTCGTTGAACTTCTGTCCCTTCTCACTCGGTTAGATCGTTTTGGGGTATCTACTTTTATGGAAACCTGCCTCTTTGGTTTTCTCTCTGGTCGTGCTTTTTGTACAGCTTATGCACCCCGCTCTCGGCTTGCCTGCGCTTCCCTCCAGGTTAGTTTTATCTCTGTCTGGTTGTGTGCCGGTATCTGTTTTTAAATTTTTCGGTTTTGTTAAGGAAATCTTATCAGTACTACAGTAAATTCTGGTAAAATTTTATTTTAAGATAATCTCTGTTCTGGAAGGAAAATCTCATATATGATGCATCTAGGAGGTTGAACTGGCTTAGTAGCTAGGCGTTTATGTTTTTAGAAATGCAATTTCTGAATTTCAAACTCGAATGATAAAGGGGTGAATCTAACATGTCTGGAAAGTCAATCTTAAACTGGTTATGGATTTCAGCTTTAAAGATTCAGAATTATTTTGTTATTTCAAAGCCATGCACAGATGTCCATCTTAAATTAGGTCCCTGGTGGTGTATTTGTGGTTTTTTTTGTTGCTGTGTAGTATGTCTCGAAGAAGTTTCGTGAAGACTTTTTTCCTAGTTTTTGTCTGATTTACTCTTTAGCCTCGACACTAGGTTGCCACCTTTCGATCCCTCCTGGTTTTTCCGGGCCGATTTTTCTCCTCCGGCCTTCGGAAGTTGTCCAACGGTACACCTATGGTGATGTCACTCTGTAGTTTTTCTTGAATAATTATTATTCTTGGGGTGTAGCCTAATCAGATGTATTAAGTTGGAGCTGTCAATTTTCAAATTCCTTCCCCCTTGTCAGAGTCCTGCTCTCGATGCGGTCATCTCTTTTAAGATAGGAGGACAGATGGCATTCTCATATCTTTCTTCCTTTTTGGGGAAAAGAATCCTTTAGTTCTCGAAGGTTCCTTTGCCAGTTCTTCAGTCAGAAGACTGCTCTTCTATCCTTCTCTCTCCAGGCATTTTGTTTAGAAGTAGGTTGTACCTCTTTGTCTGGTTCATATCTATTCTGGATTCTCGTGGTACCTATGAGGTAAGAGTTGGTGGCTCGTTCAATAATGGAGTTACTCTCCGACACATATGCTACGGAGGCGATGATACAAGCTGCCATCAAAGAAAAATCCGCCCATGAAAAAGCCAAGTTTTCATTCGATTAGCAGTCCACTCTAGAGGACTTGCTGATTAGGCCATCGGTCCCACTGGTGGACGTAGGTGGTTGTGACCAGCAAAAGGAAGGACCTTCTCGAATTTCCAGACTAAATGGAAATGATTATATCCGGTTGGATTCAGATGAAGGTTCATATCAGAAATTCCAAAAACGGGTCAAGACTGTTCCTCCTCCCGCTGCCATCAGATTAGACAGTACCCACCTTACAGATCGCATTACCAGTCTCCAAGAAAATGCCTTGATCGGGCGTTGGCACTTCCCGCAAATGAACAAGTCTAAGATGAGAAGTTGGCTCGTGTCCCAGTGGAAACCGCTAATAGGGTATGTTCCTATTATTGTTAGCCTCCTAAAGGACTGGTATTGTTTTCATTTTCTGAAGCCAAGTGATTTGGAAACCATTCTAAAGCATCAGTGGGTGTTCAATCATAACTTCATGGTACTGCACATATGTATATGGGTTTTAATCCGCTAAGAAATACCCCTTCAAACAACTTCATTTGGGTCAAGCTCCCTGATCTACCATTGGAATTATGGTCAAAAGAAACCCTGGTCGAGATTGGGAATGCCATTGGAAAGTGTGTTTATGTTGATCCATGGTGCCTTGGAGAAAAAGATAAGAGAGTGGCGTGGGTATTGATTGATAAATCATACAGGGGAGGATTTCCAGATCATATCGACATTCTCTGGAAGGAGCTGAAAATCAGGCAGAGGCGGGACTTTTGGGGGGTTCCTTTTAGATGCTCAGCGTGCCATCACACAGGCCATTTAATTAAGAACTGTTCTCAGCGTCTTCATAATAGTCGAAAAGTTCATGGAGCTCATCATTTCAAATCAAAATTTGGTAAGGTAACCTCACCTTGCTCGGACTCGGGGAATTTTCTATCCTCAAAAAGCCGATCCGCCTCTGGAATGGAGGACTTGCAGGCGTCTTCACCTGTTGATCCTCATCGCCCTCCTCCGCAGTCTAAAACTCTCTCTCCTATGGAGCCTATTTACCCTTCTATGCCTCCTTTAGAAGACACCCCCTTTTCGCTCATATCTCCGCCTATGCATCCCATTGAGCCGACCTCTGATCATGAGGTCCCCAATCTGCCTCTGATTCCTCTTCCCTTCAAAAACAACAGCAATGAAATTCACATAAATCATTCATCGTCATCTCCCAAAAAGTCTAGTTCTCAGAAAGGAAAAGGTAATGAAATCTTGATTTCCCCCACCTCAGTTAACTCTCCGTCTTCCTCGGCCACTAATTCGATAGGCAACGATTTGGATTTCCTGCTTTCCAAGAAGTCATTGGAGCTCAGAGCCCTCACCATCCATAAACCTGGCTCCCAAAAATCTCCCCTCATTAGTCCAAATTCCGCTAGCAACATCACGGTGAGAAGGAAAAATGGCAGGGGCAGTAGACACTTTAGAGGAAGGGGTGAGGGTGCGGGCAGGGGAATCTGTAACTTGTCGCTTATTGATGTTCCTATTATAGATATGACCGATGAGAGGCCTCTTAGAGCAAGCATGGCCGAGAAGCTTTCAAAATGAATTTTATCATATCAATGAACATTCGGGGGCTGGGGGCGGGGAAATTTTTTTTGGAGTTAAAGGATCTGTTCATCTCTGTTAGTCCCAAGATTATCTTAATCAGGAAACAATGCATACCTCCTCTATTGAAATATCTTATTTTAGAAAAATGTTCCCTTCATGGTATATATCGGCTGTAGAAGCAAACGGCCTCTGGAGTGGATTGGCAGTCCTATGGGATCCAGACTGGATCATGGCAAAAACATACAGTTGTTTGGTGGGAATTTTGATTTCAGCCCAATTTAGGGGTCATAAATTTCCCATAAATATATTAAATGTTTATGCTCCTTACAGGAATAGAGCGCCATTCTGGGAGAAACTCTTTTTTTTTTTTTTTTTTTTTTTTTTTTTTTTTTTTTTTTTTTCTGAAGCTTTTGACATTGAAAATTTACTGATTGCAGGGGATTTAAATTTCACTCTAAATATGGATGAAATTTGGGGCTTTAACAGGAAAAAGGACCCGTTGGCCGAAAGAATAAAAAATGAGTTGTTGAGTAGGAATTTTGTGGACATCCTCCCTGTTACACAGTAATTTGTCACCGTTGGTCACCGTCCCTGTTACCCCTGTTTTCGTACATTGGAGGATACATTCCGGGACCTGTGAGCCAGTGACATAGCCTAAAAACACTTGCATTATGTTCCCCTGAGTATGTACTTCATGTTCCCTGAAGACACCTTCTGCAAATTATCCCTGAAAAGTGCCCTTTTTCCATTGGCGCAGGTACACAGTGTCTTATCTGCGCCAATCACTGAGATCCTTAAAAGGGGGCGCGCCCATTGGCGCTCTGTCCTAGAGCAA